>LKNJ01001702.1:67842-81970 GCA_002120245.1 Maccullochella peelii
CTTCAGGATAATAACAAAGCATTCAGAAAGCACATACCTCTGTCAAGGCTGCACAACCTTTATTCTATATCAAAATACACACTAATACACACAAATACCTGCAGTTCTTTTTGCAATCATGCTCACCTTGCTCCGATAAAGACATTTCTCACTCTCTCTGATGTCACACTTAACATGTGTTTCCAGCTCAGAGCAGAGATACAGCAGTTGCTTCTGGGAACCAGAGGAAAAAGGCAAGGCAACATTACCAGTCTCACAGAAAAAAGCATATCAACATCCTCAGACATTAAAAATCCCCGTGACAAATTAGCTGATTAATAACCTGTGGTCCAACACACTTGAGACCAGAAAAAAATGGGAAAGAATTCAATTCATACCTTTTGATGAGCTGGGAAGAACTGAAAATTGGAAACTTCATTTGCCAAGGTCAGAAGGCTATAGCAGAGATAGTAGGACTGAGACACACAATAAACAGTCAGTTAAAATTCAGTGAATATAAGATTCTTTTACTTACACAAAAACAGAAAACTAGACATGAAAAACAAGACAAGAAAACTCTACAATGAATTTTAGGTTGGAACATTTTGAAGTTCATGGCATTAACCGTATGCTCACCTGTTGGTCTAAGGTGGCCATGTCTTCTTTATCTTCCTGTCTCCTGCTGGAGGAGCTCAGCAAGCCTCGGAGAAGGGTGGAGGGTTGCATACGGGGCAGGTACAGCCTCAGTTCAGAGAGCTAAGCATGGCAGAGAACAAGGAGGGGAGCACTATAGATTACTGAAGACATTCATTACATTGCGATAGTCATTTAGGAAATAAAGGATCTAAAGGAAACGGTCTATGTTTAAGTTACACACTGAAACACATTACCTGGATCTCATTTTCTGTAGGTCTGTAGGTACAATTTCCATTTAACAGTTTAGAGATCATGGACAGGCTCAGATGTCGACGCAGTTGCCTATATAGACAAAAGTGAATAATTTTTAATGTGTACCATTTTAAAAACAATAAACCACTCATTGTGTGGGAAAAATGGATACAAGCAGGCCAGAGATAGAAAAACAAAAAAGAAAAAGAAAATGACTTACTTTCCACGTGTGTTGTCAGGCAGCAGTTGAACTAGCAGACACATGTTGTGGTGGTCATCTGTCAGGTCAGTAAGAGCTAGACAGATTCTGGGCATCTGAAAACATTTTAGATAAATAATAAATAATTAACTAAGTAAAGAAAATTAAGTGAGCAGGTTCACACACATTTTGGCCAATGGATTTCCATCACTTTTCCATGACTTTAAACCCACTTTCACGACGAACATTCTGTGATTTCTGTGTATGCATAAACAGGATGTAAAATTAATACACAGTAGGAATTGCATATAATTCAATATTATCTTGTCAACTGCCAGTGGAAGGGTATCGTTATCATTTTGATTATTTTACGATCTTGCACACATTTGCAATGTAATGGTATACATTTAGATATTGGAAAAATATTCCTATTAATGTTGTGATGTTCATCTCAACCATATCATCCAGCTCTAGTATACAGTATACCTTGCATAACACAAATGAATGACACGAAATACAGTGTGAAAAAAAAAAGAAGAAATAAACAAAAGAAAAAACAATGGGCTGCTATCTGGCTGTCAGGGAACAACTGAAACAACTAAAATACTGCTGGGAAACCCTGTACAGTCTCTGCTGTTGGAGCTTAGTTTTGAAATGGAAGTTGTTTAGTGACAGACGGATATATAGACGGATATAAATTTCTATTCACATTTGACACAATATTAATAGTTCATCATATTTCATGTGATAATTATCTAGTCGTTGGTTTTGGGCTTTATTTGTCTGTTACTCTCCGAGTTGTGTCTTTGGACATAACTGTTCATAATTGCGGACACATGATGAATACAACCCTGGGTGAAATACAACAGCAAAAATGCAAACTTGTGCTCTAATGGTAATTTATGATTCCTCTGCAACTTTTAAAACTCAAGGAATCCGAGGCATGCATGAACTGACCATGGTGTCCCAGTCCCTGATGTTGTTGACAATTTTGTACTGCAGAGGGTACAGTTCCACACTGGACTGGAGGATGAGCCGTGTGTCCAGGCCCAATCTTCCCACCATAGTTAGCAGCAACAGAAGCTCATCGTCACTGTACGCCCGTGGACAGAGGCCCATACAGTAAGACAGGTACTGCAGACGAAAACACAGAAGAAAGAACCAAGAAGTGAATGATCCGAGTGGTGAAGTTATGCTTTCTCTGCCAAACTCTCTTTCTCACAGACATGACAGCAAACTCTTCCTATCAGACTTCTGTTTCCTATTGCATCTCACCTTCAAGATATTGTTGCAGTTGTGTTCAGCGAAAGTGCTCTCTTCCTTGTTACTGGAGGGACTCTCACTTTTTATAAAGATGTCCTCCCTACACAAACACAGAAATTCAAATGCATGAAATTAAAAAGGCATCAAATAAATTAACAACTTTCAGCTCACAAGCTTTTAAATAGGAAACAAGGAAATGAGTGAGTATAAACAGGAATGCTACTTACAGTAAATCTCCCTCTGTGAATGGGGGTTGAAGATTCTCAAAAGGGAAGAGAGTAACAAACGCAACTCCCATATTCATCAGGACCAGTGCCACATCAGCCAAACTGGGGACCCAAACTTTAAACTGCTGGCTTCCATGTTTCACTGAGGAAGCATACACCGAAAATAAAAACATGTTAACACGTCTTAACAATAGTGAGGAAATACCTTCCTTGGAAAAGAAAAAGAAAAAAAGTTTTCTTGTACTTTTGTGTACATGTTTTTTAAAATGTGAAAACTAATAAACAAAGTGAAGGAAAAAAAACAATAGCGAGGACATACCAAAAGCTTGTGGGGTGAAAGATTTAAAAAAAGACACTGACCTATCTGATAAGCAGCAGTGCAGGCGATGTCACAGAGGGCCTGTAGTATCTTTTCAGATACCATCCTCTCATTATGGACTGACATCATCTGACAAGATCAACCAAGAGTTACTACCAAAGCTCAGACATTTGGAGAAAAATCACTACTGACATGCTACAGGTGTGTGTGTGGGGCCTACCTTGAATAGGAAACGGGTAACATGAGCTGGACAGGGCGAGCGACAGTCGTAAGCTTCCTGGAACAATCCAATATTTACATGCAATCTCAGTTGAGCAGGGCTGGACCTGACAGAGGGCAGGGAAACATAAGTGGAGGGAGAAAGATTAGAGGAATAAATTATTTAGCCAAACTAACAGTCTAAACTTTTGCTAATGGTCAACATTGGATGCAATGTTCAGTACATCCCTCAGTATGGTGGCATAAGTGTTGGATGGAACTAACAACATACTGAAGATTCAGCATTTTTAGCCTTTAGGCAAGGGTGAGGCTTAAAATGTCCTGAGGGTGGCCTAATGGAAAGGCATTTAAATCACAAGGGTTCATCCCCTTGTGAGCATTAAGGTGCTCAGCAAATTTCATTGCAAGAGGAAAGCTGTAGGAGTGCCCAAAAATGTTCATCCAATAGGAAGCAAGAAGGTGCTGTGCTTTTTGACCATTAGATTTTGATATTATACAGTAATCATATATATTACACTTGACATGGACCAAAATGTTGGTCAAGGGGACATTTTGAAGAATGTTGCTCTGAACCTTCCTGTATATACAAACACAAACACAACTCACCAAAGAAGCGTTTTCTGTGCTGTCCCCTGTGGATTGACCATGCATTGTCTGAGCTGCAGCGAATCATGGTTGAAGATCCGGCCAAATTTCTGCAGGTTGAACACTTCTTCTCCTGGAGGCACTTCCCTGATTGCATTGGACATTAACGAGTAGCGCTGCAAGAATTCTCTAAAAGAAGAATGCAGATTACAGTTAACTACTGTGCCCCAGTGACAAGGTATAATGTGTCAGTGTGCTTGTGCATGTCATACTGTTGTTCAGTGGAGATGCCCTCCTCCCGGTTCTCTTCAGCCTCCTCATATTCAGCTATTCTCAACAGGTCCTCTTTACATGCAGTTAGAATTTGTGTCTCAATCTCTTTAGCTCTGGTGGATAAAAAGAATGTGGAGAAAGTTAACTCCTCTCATGTGAAACTACTGTAGCTCAAATTAAAAATGGTAACAGGAGTGAAATTTTCTGAATAATATACTTTTTATTGGTGTTTATTTCTTTCAGCATCTGATCGAGGTTGTTCTTGTAGACGCCTGATTTTGTGGTGTGTGGCAATGGCTGCTGTGGGAAACACATCAGACAACATGCAAGATCCAAACAGATACAAGTTGAGTTCTACTGATCCTTTAGCTCAGAGAGCTGATTAATATTCATACATTCATAACTTTAGGTAGAATAAAGACAGGCCATGTGGAGCTTACAGTTACTGACTGGCAGCTGCGATGTCCAGGTGTACTGGGCTCTGAGAAGGCTCTCTTCTCTGGTGTATCTGGAGGCTGAGTAACACGCTCCATCATCTCCTGCAAGGAAATCAGCTCCTCCTCCTCACTGCTATGGGAGCTCTGGGTTAGATCCAAATCTAACGCAAAGCTCAGGTCTAGGTCCAGCTCCACATCTATGGTATCCTCTTCATTCACCTGCATTCTACCCCCTTCACTTGCCTGCCTCTCCAGCAGTGGAGACGGAGAACAATGAGATGTAGAAGTTTGTTCAGAGGCAGCGGGGGCAGTCTCAAAAGCGCATGGTCTCACATTGTTGGGGAGGAGAGATGTGTGTTTCTCATCAGATTTAACACTCTCATCCTTAAGCTGCCAGCCTGAAGAAGAAGTGCTGGGTCTGTTTTTGAGTTCACTGTCTTTAGAGTAATGGGATCTTAAGTTTTCAAGTTTTACCCGCTCTAAAGCTACAGTTGGCAAGGAGATGTGTTGTGGACGTGCTGATGATAAAGAAGAGAATTTGGTATCCACTGCATGAGGAGAACGAGTTACTGTGAAATTTTGAGTTTTGCGACACAGGGATCCAGTAACTGGGGTACTAGAGCTGGTCACAATGCTGGATGAACCACTTTTCTCTGAGGTGGGGGATTTGGACGTTCCCCCTGTCCTGGGCTTTGCTGTCTTTTGTGCAGGGCTGACTACATAAATCATGGGATCAGGGGTGAAAAGCTCATCTATATCATTATGGATTGCAACAGGTCTTCGTGGGCGGCCAATTTTGTTCCGTTCTACCGTGCGACAACTCAGAGAACCTGAATTTGTTTTTGAGGCTGATTTGGGAGAGCTACTGTCTGGCTTTCTGCTCTCCCCCACCTGATTACCTCTGCTCAGGGTCTTGACTGGTAAGACTGAGATACTACGGTGAGTATGACCAGAGTGGTGGCTGCCTAATTGAACACGAGGAGAGCTAACAGTGTCCTTCTGGGGAACCTCAGAGGGTAACAAAGAGCTTGATTTATCCCTTTTATTGTTTTCGTCGCTTCTTTTATTCAAACTTCCTTCACCTGGCTTTGAAGGTGCTCTTAATACTAACTTCATAGTATGATTCTGAGTGGAATTTATATAGGCTTGCTTTACCCCTATTGATGGTCGTCTCTTTACACAAGGTTTGAGTGACAGCGATGCACAGGATGACTGGGTGGGTTTAAAAGAGTACGCTGACTGGCCACATGCTGGTTCAGTGCACAGATGGCTATCTGTGGTTTTGGGTGACAGTTCCAAGACTGAAGAATGCCCCGATGACGGCTGAGACACCAGTGAAGCGCTGAGCGAGTTGCCAACAGCGGGTTTTGGTGTCTGTGCTTTGCTAGATTTTGCACCCTGAAGACACAGTTTCTTGGCAGTGTCGTCACAGCCATCAAACTCCCTGTGCCTCTTCTGAGATGAGTAATTCAAGTCCACTGCTGGAGACAGAAAAAGAGATGAAAGAAATGTTTTTCTGTTACAAATATTCAGTGTTTACTAATGTCAGGTTTGAGCAGAATTTTGCTATGCTACCATGTAAAAATTCAACACAACTACCCATACACTGCAATCTGCTACCAAGAGCAATATGTGGCATGTAAAAGTAACAACTTCTTATATAACTACCAACAGTTCAAGCTCACATTAATGTTTTCAGGTGGCAGAACCTAGTGAGTAATTCCTGTGAACACGGAATATCTGAATTTTATGTTAATTTTAATAACTATTACCAAAGCAAAAAAAAGAAAAGAAAAAAAGAACCTTTACAAATCTGTGTATAAATTAAGAAGAACTGTCAATTACTTTGACAATATTACCTGGAATTAACCTTTCACTTGAAGGTGTTCGTTTATGTTGCTGGTCCTAAAAAAAGAAAATAAGTGACTTCCTTTAGTGAGTTTTCAACAGCAGTAACAGTGTTACTATGCATCCCTTACTATCAAAAACAGAACTACACCTTGGTCAAGTGTTTTCTTACATTTTCACACTGGCATGTTTACAAGAGACAAGCAGTTAAATAAATATTAGTAAACTGACTTACTAAAGCCAAAAAATAGCCAATCATAGATTTGTAGGCCGGATTAAAAATGTAGACGTCATCTTTCTGTGGCAGAGGCAGAAAAATGGCAACATAGCGAGATCAACACAACTATACGTTTTGTGGCAAGTCAACTTACAGAAATAAAGTCTCTGCTGATAACTGCCATATCTTTCCGATCAACATGACAAATGATAACTACTCCTAGCAACCCCTACCACAGCTTCTGTGTTGACTGACATTGGTGGGATGGATAGATCCCTCACTACTGATTGGTTGGGGGCAAAATAACAACATCTCCCAAACAAACTAAAAAAACAGCTAACATGAAAACTGAATTATTGTGTTTATGGTGAAGTGAAACAAAATGGCAATTCAGTCTTATTATAAGGTAACATCACCTGCATTTTTGTTTTAAAAATAATTTTACCAAGGTTGACAACAGCACACCATGCTCTCCCCGAGTGTCCATTACCCTGGCCGCAGACCCACAAGTCTGGCTTGAGACTGGGCTTGCAGAGTAACAAAGAGACAAAAAGCTCAAAATCTATTATTAAAACCAGAACTAAACATATGATAAACTTTACCTGGCAAGGGGCTACCGGGCTATGCATGATAGGTAAACTGGAATCACTACTCCTGTGAGAAGACTGGGTTTTCGGAGAAGGCTGGTAGCCCCACGGGGGCCCCTGGCTGTTACCAGGACTCCAGTGGTCTGAGTCTGAGAAGGGCAGTGGGCAAACTTCTTGAGCTGCTCTGGTGTTGCGTGACAGAGTCATAGGGGGCCTGTGGAGCTCGACAGTATGTATGGTACTCCTCACATCGCTGGATTGAGCCTAACAGAGAGAGTAAATGTTAAAAGTCACAACAATTCAATACCACATGACTGCTATAATACAGGTCATAAACAATCTAGGTTTCACTAATGGTCATATTAGAAAATAGAAAACAATACCTTGTTTGATTCTTGTCTTTGTGCAGTTACATTTTTACTTCCTAAGTAAGACAGTGTGACCTTGGATTCGGTCACTTGATCTCTGCTGATGTGGGAGGATGGGGAGCGGCTCATGAGGGGAGAGGATGCAGGGTGAAAGATACTGGGAGGCAATGGCTGTTGCCTATTAGCTGTAGGACCACTGTTAGTTGGGTTGACTGGAACAAGCTGTGGGTAGAAAGACCCTGGAGGTTGAGCAGAGTGCTGCAGAGGACCCAGTGTGTCCCTTGGCGTGGGATGGAGCCTATTTGCTGGGTAACCAATGTTATTTGGGCTGCTTGGACCAAACCCTGATGAACAGTTTTGTCCCAGAGGACAAGAAGTGTGCTGTGGTGGACCCAGTCGGTCCTTGTGGCTCCGCTCAGGGCTCTGAAGTGGCAACATTCTCCTGGGTGGTGGGTGAGGAAGACAGTTAGGGACCTGAGAGGGCTTCATTGGAGTCTCCTGGAGAAAAGATGTGAAATGGGGTAGGGAGCGCTGCTGGAGTGCGAGGTCCTTCACTAAAAGACAGAAGAAACATTTGAGCAATCATTTTTGTACTTTTGTATCTTCTTTTAAAAATCAAAGTGACATTCAGTGGATTGTTAAGTTGTTGTCATTTTGCCATGTAAGCAACTCTGCCCTCCTTCTCTCTTGCAGCAGGTGTAAGTAGAGCTACGGTCATATTTTTTTTTGCACATGATCATTTATTTAAGTTTAACAATTCCTTTCAATAAATGGACTAAACCCAGGATTTTACAGCCACATAAACCTTGCTCTGTTGTATAAGGTGGCAGAAAGAATTATGAATCTGTTATTATTTCCTTCTTGACAAGTTTTAAGCTTCATTTGTGGGACTGTGACCCCTCACCGCCATCAAAGCTCTGCTGGTGTCTAGAGAGTAGTACCAACAAAGACTAACTGAAATTAGTGACTTAAAGCAGCTCGTGCATCAGGTCAGACAACACTGCAAATGACAATTACATGATTATAACAATGACAACATATCCCATCATATCATATCCATAACTGCACTTTAGTGAGAAAATGAGACATTGCCAATCCAAATAGTATATATAAATACTAAATCTCTGTTACAGCACTACAGACTACTTGCGTCCACTGGCCACAAGGACAAGTCAAACAAAAAGAGTCACTTATTTGCAAAATGTAAACATACAATTCTAATATTTTGTCTAACTTTCGTGATAGGTAGGATTTAAAGCAGCGAAAAAAGCAAAACTGATTGTCCACCAGACAATGCTGCTCCCTAAAAAATGCATACGTTAGCACAAGCATCACGGTTTAGCAGTTATTTTCTAAGATATCAACACCTGACGATGCAGGATCTGACACTTTGACCCACCTTTACTCCTCGGGGAAAAGTATTCTGAAAGTGTTCTGCAAGAAAGCCAGAGAGGGGAAAGAAACTGATCATGATTTCATAATCAAAGTTAGTTTTGTCACCAAGACGACAATAATGTAAGAAGAAGAAGAACCAAAGTGTCGCAGAACCGAGAAAAACCTATCACGAGTTGCTCTATCATAGCCGACACAAGGAAGACACCTGCTAGTCAATTTCTGCTTGGCTACCAATCGCAGCATGCTACGTTAGGTGAAAACACTGGTCCAGCAGCGTTTATTTTGAAGCTTCAGAAGGTTAATTTTGAGTCGCAGTTATGTCCCTTTGACACTGTATTATTGTTCAGCGGTACCACCACCACAAATTTCAATCACAAACAAACGTAGCGTTAACAAAGTAACACAGCTATAAATATTAGCAGTGCTTATACTAGCAACTTGAAAAAATAGCTTGCTAACGCTAGCAAGGAAACAGAAAGTCTTAACAACATGACAGTGTTATTAGTTAGTGTCAAGTAGCCAACGTTACGTATTTTCAAAGCATAACGTTAACATTACATGCCGGTCATCCTCACAGTGCCTGGCTAATTTAAAATAATAGAATATTAGTAAGTCGTTGTTTCAGGAAGTGCTCTGTTTAGCTAGCTGGATAACGCCCGTTCAACTTAGCAACAGAGTGTACACAAAATCAGTTGGTTTTCTTACCGAGTGCTTCCTTGATTTTCTGTTGCTCTTTTCATTTTGAGGATTGGGCAGGTTGTCTACATCCACAAACAGCGGCAATAACGGACTCAGAGCTACAATGCTGAAATCATCTCAACCACAGTATGATCTTCTCCCGCCTGCAGCCGAATAGAACGACATTAACGTTACACGAATTGCATTGTGGAACATGAAGTCCAACAGTATTCCAGTTTAAAGGGATATCCCACCGAGGTTCATCTTCCCATGGAAGAAAATATTTTAACTTTCTAATATTTGTCATGGCTTTTTCTGTTGTCACCTTCAGGTATTTAGAAAATTTGGCTGATTTTATATTGCCAGTGGTTGTTGTTCACTTAGTGAAAATCCAAAAGAAATGACCAGAGGAATAGATAGAATAGTGCAACCCATGATATAGTTTCCTATCATGGGTTGTTTATGGAATTTATGGAATAAAATGTATATTTTGGCAACATTGGGTCAAGAAGGGCATTTCTTTAAAAATATGATTTTCTCACAATTGCAAAATTACTTTTATTATGTGGTGGAAATTGTGATTTTCCTTGTGGAGAAGTGAACAAATAAAATGATGATTCAGCAAACAGATGTGTTTTGTATATTTATTTGTGTAGAATAATAAAGAGCAAACAGAGTCAATCTATTTCAGCTGAAAGGACAGAGTTCATACACCGAGCTGTGTATGATGAGTCTGACCCTGAAGTACAGATACAGTCAAATATTTATAGTTAGAACATAGCATACAGAGGGTGAGGGAGGAACATCCATTAACCTTGAGCTAAATCATCTCTGTCTTGAGATAACAAGCATACAAAGGAGAACTGTTCTTTTATCGCCTCACGTAGCAAGCAAGATTCTTTCTCACAAATCAAACTTCTCACAGAACAAACGTACCAAGATGTACCAAGGACACCAGTGTACTACAGATGATACTTTCACACAGGAAAGTAACAAAATGCTCTTTCAGAGCAGGATATTACATGCACACATATGAGAATGATACATTTTGCTCTTACATGCTGTTGATATAAGTTGGCCTGAACACCAATACTTGTACTTTTAGACTAAAAATTAACTGATTAACGGTCTAAATTTGGTCAGTAAGTAAATATGAATCAATGCAAGTTAATAGTTTGACCACAAGCTAGACTTGATGTTAGCATGTAACTCCAGTCACTAGGTGGAAAAAAGATTTATGTCTGATAACTATAGAGACTAAAATAAAAATTAAACTCATCCACACAAGACAAGCAGACACAAAAGTACTGGATTTGTACATAGGTGTACATGTATTACATCAGAGCTTTCTTGATAGATTTAACCAATGTAGAGGGAATTACATTTAAAAAAGAAAAATGACAATACTGTAGGACATAATGGGATATTTGAAACCAAATCCTACCAGACTTCTTCATTAGGCTGTGAGTCCAGCTTAGGCATTTACTGTAGGAATAGGAGCTGGAGGGACATAAATACTATGACACAGAAAGGCAAAGACAGACCAAAGACAGTCATACAGAGTAACAAAGATAATGGTTAAATTCAAAACCTTTATCTTCTGTTAATTATTCTTCACAACAATACTGTGAAACTGGGGGACTATAATCCAATTAATAGATTTATCACTTACACAGTGCAATAATAACAACAATGCAGTGTTTGGCACCATTAAATTGGACTAAACTTGATGTAACACAAAGAGAAAAATACAAATTGTCAGACACAACACAGACAACAACAACATACAAGGACATTTCACAAATACCATTCATGTACGGAGAAAGTAAGAGAAAAAAAGAACTGTTTAGCTGTCCTAACTGTCCCATGCTGCTCTCAAGAGATTGCAAAATTACATCCCTTTATCAGTCAAATCAGTGCATCAATTAAATGCTTTGAAAAGTGACATAGAAAAGAAGTTGTCACCCTTTGCAGTGGTCCCTTTCATATTAAAAAAAAGTCTCATACAAAATCTAAAAATGTTCATTGACTGTAAAAAAATTAATTAACTTCTTCTTTTAAATTAATTATCCCAGTGAAGGGAAATTAGATATATATACAGTATATACTGTATTTATATATATATAAAATGCAATGTCTTAATTATTAAAAAGGGCTATTACTTAAATATTCAAGCACACGGATAAGAAACCTTTATCGGCACTACATGTATTATCCATTTCAGTTCAATGCTACCTTCTTAAAAGGTTGTAATATTAATGGACAATTTTAGGAAAAATTATCTACAATCTCTTGAGAGCTGTGGCTCCCCTGCCCCCCAATTGTTCACCATCTATTATCCCTTCACTGTGCAAGTAGAGTGAGGTTGCCTTTGACAGTCTACAGTGTACTCATCTACAGTGTACTCATCATTTATTACAATCCAAAATAAATTAGGATTTAGGAAAAATACTAATCTGAGGCCAGTTGATAGGGACAACCTACACTGTCATACACAAAGTGGTCTTTTCTGTTCTTCTGCTCTACTTCTTGGCTTTTCCCTGAGCAGCCACGGCCTCCATGGCTTTGCGTACGGTCTCCTCGTCTCCCAGGAACTGCATCGGCTTCAAGGGCTTCAGGTTCTTGTCGAGCTCGTAGAGGATGGGGATGCCTGTTGGCAGGTTCAGTTCCATGATGGCTTCATCTGACATTCCTACAGGTGGCAGCACAAACACACCGAACAGTTACATACAGAAGATAGTGAATTTACAGATTGTTGTTTTTCATTATAAACACGTTATCACTGGATCACCACAACTTTTTATGGTTATATACCCTATGCATTCACTGTTCTTTCCAACATTCTTGACAACATAGCATCTTTGTGACACAGTTTAAGTACATGACAACTGAAAAATCCCATATTTGTTTTTCAAGAAAACAATAATTAGACCAGTAATCACACTGAAGGACCTAACCATTGTGATTAAGTGAAAAAAGTATTTAAAAAGTATAAATATATGTATGTACAATGTAAAACGCTCATAATGTCAAAATATGAATATTTCACAAATAAAAATGTTAATGGAACATATAGTAAGTACCCTTCCATAGATTATTTATTAAAGTGCACAATGGTCTTTACAAAAGTTCTCAATCAACATTTAAAAAGTACAGACAGTCCCTACCTAAAAACACTTGTTCACGAAGTAAACTGTAAAACATTGAGAATACGAGTAAAAGACTTGTATGGTCACCTAAGATGAGCTATGAAAACATGATACAGCTGACCGGCTAGGCCCGTGGTGAGAATTATTGCCTACAAGAATTAATCCAAGCTTTGCATGTAAACTCTATAGCACCACCCACCCTCCAGGTGCTTAACAATCCCCCTCAGACTGTTTCCATGGGCAGCGATGAGCACCCTCTTCCCCTGTTTGATCTGAGGGGCGATCTGCTCATTCCAGAAGGGCAGCGCCCGTGCGATGGTGTCCTTAAGGCTCTCGCAGGAAGGAAGCTGGTCCTCAGTCAGGTCTGCATAGCGACGATCCTGCAGGGAAGACAATCTCAACATGTAAAATACATAATAGAGCAATACAGTAATAGAGTAAGAGTGTCACTCTTATAGCAATATGATGTCGTGTTAATTGTAATTTGCAGGCATAAAAGAATCAGCTACCTTGATGACATTCTTCTTATAACACTGTTAACATGTTGCTGGTCACTTATCCAGCCAGCATAGGGGTTACTACATCTTAACTTCTGTGTACCTCTGTCTATGCAAACTTCTGATCAGTTTGTTTCCACCTTGACTGACCTTTGAACTTGAACCTAGCAGACCTCATTCTTCCCAGTCATATATTAACTCACCTTGGACGTACTATTACGTAATAACATTAGGGAACATGCTACCAAATAGCAAGAGCTGACTGTGCTGTGGACAAAAAGACTGAGACACATGACCTTTCACTCATTCACGGTGACACAGCTGATCAGTTCTAGTCATGCCTCTTCTTTGTTAAGCCTGTGTGCAGTTAGTTGATCAAGTTGGTCAATATGCACAAAAGCATTTCTTTCCTCACAGGTCAACAAAGCTCCTTGGTTGTGTGTATGTACTGTAGATATCATATCTTACCTTGCTGATGATAGTGTAGTAGTCATGGTCTGGGCCCATGGGGGGAGGAGGGATGTCAAACGAGCGCCTCCAGATCTTCACCTGAGCCTCTCCGTGCTTGGCGGCCGTCTCTGCCTTGTTTAGCCCTGTCAGGCCTCCGTAGTGGCGCTCATTGAGCCGCCAGGTCCGATGCACTGGCACCCACATCTGGTCAATGCAGTCCAGGACCAGCCACAGTGTCCTGGTGGCCCGCTTCAGCACGGAGGTGTAGCAAATGTCAAATTCAAAGTCGGCATCTGTAAGTTTCAGAGAGTGAGAGACACTCAAGTTTCATGCATTTTGACTGCAACTGTTGAAAATTCCACTTGGATAAGACTGTTTCTTTCAGCCTTGTTTAGTTTGTACATTTCCCACAATGCCTTCTGAGAATAACAAGTCTGCACTTGTTGCATTAAACCTATAAATGATACCATGAAGAGAGTTAAGAAAAGGCAACTGAGTCTCAAACCTAACCTATGTGGCTACATTTATGGAAACAGCTTTTAAAAAAAAA
>LKNJ01001703.1:6799-40609 GCA_002120245.1 Maccullochella peelii
AAATAATTGCCATTACATGCATTACTGCTCTTTTTCTTGATTGGTGGTACCTGTGATAGCCTACAAGGTCTGCTTTAGGGCATTTGCTAGTTTAGGCACAGACCTGACATGCTGTAATAATGAAAGCACTCATACACTCTACTTGAGCTTCTTATTTTGCTGCCGTTATATATTTCTTCCAAGCCCCTGTTGTTGCTCTTGTAAAGGTAAAATGAATCACTTACTGTTCAGCAGTGGATTTTCCAGGAAAGATTAACCATCTCATGGGTGTCTAGAACGGCAAACACAGCTTTCATAAAGTGGATAAAGGTTAAATCACTATTGTATGGTATCAATCAGCGATGGAGAAAAGCAGTAGAAGTTGAAGGTTATTACTTCTAAAAAGTAATACTTTTGCCCTACTGCCCCGTGTCCAAAGAAGAGGTACTGTGCTTAGTAAAGAAATCCATACCAGTGCACAGACTACTGCGATGGAAGCATCACTGAATAAGATCTGTTGATCTGAGGGCTATCAAGTTTGAGGAAATCAACCATGCAGGGCAGGCAAGTTAGAACAGAGACAGGGTTACTGCAAAGACACAAGGACATACACACACAATGAGATAAGGGTGTTTCCTAAATCCTATCCTATTGTACTCCTCTGTCCCTCAAATACAGAGCATGCTCCCTAAACGGATTAAAGTGGTTTGGAGAATGTGTGTGTGTGCGTTTCAGTGTGTGGGACCCTTCAGCTCCATTAGATTGACTGAGATCACTATCTCTCGCTACTCTGGCATCTCGGAATAACCTATCTGGACACGCACACACCCACACACTCACCTGCACATGACTTACCGCCTGTGTGATGACAAGGACAAAGAGAGACAGGAAGTGAAAAGGATGGAGGAAAGGAAGCAGAGGAAGGGGGAGGGGGAAGACTGTCATCAAACTCTGTAGACCAACATATTCATTTCAAGTATTTCAAAACTTTTGATATCAAGTTTGTCTCCTCTCCTTTTATATGTGGTATCATTGTATTTACGCATGGTTGTGAGTGTAGGCGTGTGTCCGTGCGTTCTTGCGTCCGAGTGTGTATGTTTATCCATCTGTGTGTGGCTGTATCTGCATGAGAGTGTGTGTTGATAGTGCAGTAATGGGTTTTAGCACTGAAGAGGGTTTTTAAATGGAGTCAGAGAGAAGCAGGGAGGACAGGACAGACTGCTGATGTCAACACAGAGAGATGAGATAAAGTCTGTTTAGAGGGGGGAGGGGTGGTAACGGCACAGGACTGGACACACAGGAGAGGCTGCCGATGCCAGAGATAAGACTGAACTCTGGATGCTCAAATCCCATCAGCATCAGGAAGAGGCTGAATACCAACTGACAGGCTCACTGAGTGACCAACTGCGTATCTGGCTGCCTGGTTTCCTGAATACTAATGGAGATGTTTGAGTGACTGCTAGCTGGTGGCCCTTTTCAACCAAATCGTTTTAGGAACTAAGGAGCCACACAAACTAAACTCGCGAACTAAATCAAGACAAAAAAAAAAAAAAAAAAACCCTTTCCAGATTCCTGTTTGTGCCGTCACTGCATCTGAAAAACAACAGGCAGTTTATATGATCCAAGTTCAGTCACGTGAAGATCAGATAAATTAGGCCGATGCTGAATTTAAAAAGTCGCAGCGTTTGATGATTGGCACCATACCTTTCAACCATTCAATCAGCAGAATAGCTATGATCGGCTAAGTTGTGTTCATGCACTGTACATAAAGATGGACAACTTGTCTCCACTTCCTCCCACTGTACAAAAATGAAGCTAAAATATCCCGAATACAGGCGATGCCACCTTTGTCATTTGGAGCCAGAGGCTGCACATAAGGAGTCGGTCTAGACCTGCTCTTTATGACAAAGTGCCCTGAGATAACTTTGTTATGATATGGCGCTATATAAATAAAACTGAATTGAATTGAATAGTGATCTTCAGTGGAGCCGCAGTATCGAGGTCCCACCCATACACCCGCCCGAACCAATCGCGAGCACACCACAAGTTCAATCAAGTCAATCATGAAGTGTCACCCCCTTTTTATATCATCAAATAACTAATTTAAACATCATAAAACATCATGGAGGGGGTGGGGTTTATGACCTATACTGCAGCAAGCCACCAGGGGGTGATCAAGATATTTTGGCTTCATTTTTGGGGAGCTGTCATGTCGTCCATCTTTACATACAGTCTATGGTTGTGGTTGGGTCATTTTCTGCACTGTACAGTGGAAAAGGCCTAACACAGTCTAATCACAAATTGCTTAGTTGAGTCAACAAACAGACGTTCTGTCTTACTCCTCTCATATTATTGCCCACAGAACAATGCAAAATTAAAAGTGAAAATGTCAACATATGCCAAGCCCTAAAGCCTTTGTGCAGACATTGTTTTTCCTCTGAGGGAACAGTGCCTCAAGCTAATTAGCTTTAGGCCACAAAGTCCAATCTTGTCTCTCAAGCAGGCCGAATGTCTCAAAAGTTTAAACTTTGGGTGCACTTTGAGCATCAGAAAACCATTTTCCATGTATTCTTAGTAGACTTAGTAGAAAAAACATATTATGATACTAATATTTTATTATTATACTAATATTTCAATATTATTTTCACTGACTGTTTTACAACTGAATTTTCTGCTGGCTGGCCAACTATAAAATTGACTGACCAAAATCCAAGTAACAAAGGGAGTTAGTGACTGACTGACTAGTTACTGCCAGATTTGACAGTTAAAAAACAGTGAGAGGACATGCCAGCATTACACAGCACATCTTCTGCAGGGGAAAAAACAGTTGGAAAGTTTGCAAAGACTGCCTCCTCCTGAAGCCATCTGTCCCTACTCAACCTTTTGTGCTGCACACTGTACTTGCCCTTTCTACCCCTCTGTCTATCTCCTCTCTCATCATTCTGTCCCCCTCTCTATTATCATTCTCTCAGTCTGTGCCCTCTGTCCAACTCTCGCCCACTGTACTCTCTCAATTTCTCTCTCCTCCTCTAACTTTCCCATCCACTCTATATCTTTCATTTGTTCTGTTTTCCTCTCACTCTATTATATTTGCTTCTCTCTCTTCATATCTGCAGGGAGACATGTCAGTACTCAAAATGGGGTGCCCTGACCCAAGCTGTGGTATTCAAAACACAGTGAGGATTTCACTCATTTTATGCCCCTCCCCCCATGAAAAGTGTTCATGCCTTCTTTGCCTCTCTGTCTCCTGAACACCCCTCCTCTTATCTCCAGTGTTTCATTGCATGGGCGGAAGGTCGATTATGTGAAATACAGCAAACCAATATGATGCTGTTTTCAACTTTTGAACTCAAATCTATCGCGGGGCGTCTGCAGGTTTCAGCGAATTAAATTCAAAGATGTAAAGACCTACTAAGATGACCGCAGCATTGAATATTTTTAAAGTGGAGGTCAAAAGTTTAGCCATTGATTGTGAGGAGTTTTGCAAAATTCGCTGATCTTAAAGACCTTCTCATGTTTCTAATGCCACTGCACAGGGTAGACTTTTTGAAATGAGTAAGTTCAAGAGCGTGTAATGCCCACAACTTTAGTTTTGGTGCATTCTGTGTCAGGATGGACAGGACAACACAAGTCTTTCATCAGGGTCATCAAGGAATGAAATGGGGAGCTGTTTCGGCCAAGTTGAAGGCTTTACAGTCTGTACAACATTCGACATCCTCCATCCTTAGACCCTCGGTTTACACTGAGTTGTATGGTGTTATTGGTTATGACCATATCAATCAATGACTGCAGTTTCCTACACAGCAGTGAAAATCTTTCCTCTCCCCTCAGTGGGAGGTAACTGTTGGGTCCACAGCACACAAACACAAAAGCAATAACACACAAATGCTCAATTTACAGTACTGCTGAAATATGCAGCTCAGTCAGATGCTCTCGTAAAGACACATCTTACCTATTGGTTTGCAGGAAATTTAGGACAATCGATACTACTGTGAAGCATTGCAGATTTGGCTATACTCTCAGACCAGCCTCTCTCATTGATAAACCAAGTTTTACGACATGATCAATTATGGTAGCTCTAATCTCATCTGAGACTACAGCTCTGGGTCTTCCTCCTCTCAGCAGTCTTCGACCTTGAATACATATTCCTCTCCTTCTCCTCTGCCTGCCATCTCTCTGCGTCTGGCTTGGTCCATGTTAACTGAGAAAAACTCATTCCAAAGTCTTGCACTTTTACATAGATGGCATAGAATTGAAAAGCATTTCACCTGGGTAGATGCGCAGCTAAGATGGCCTATTCTATTTTTTTCCCCTTTTTTTTTAAGACATAAATGTAGCAGAATGTAGCTAATTGCAGTCATTTTGTGTTATGTTCACTTTTGAATGTATATTTAACAGTTTTAACAATAGTATGTAAACATGTGCAAAATGTAGTGCGAATCAGAATCAGGTTTATTGCCAAGTAGGTTCTCACATACAAAGAATTTGCTTTGCTGTTTTGGTGCATAACAATAAACATAGTAAGAGAAATAATAATAATAATTTAAAAAAAAACAAGTACTACAAAACCAACAATCATAAATATAAAATAGAAATATATATATATACAATAAAAAATATTTAAAATATATGTTTTTAAAATGAGAAGACCTGTACAGTGTTTTAAACAAAGAGAATAGAGTACGCAAAATATTCACAGTCTAAAATATTAAAAATACTGTATCTGCAATGTGCAGAGATAATAATCCAAAAAAATGTGTGTTAATGTAACACATTGAGTCAGATGTGGAGTCTTTATGTGATGTAACGTGTAAAGTCCATAGACTGTATATAAAGATGGACGATGCATCTCCACTTCCTCCCACTGTACAAAAAGTCAAAATATCCCGAATACGGGAGCTGCCATCTTGTGCTGGTGACGTCATTTGGAGCCAGAGTCTGTTTCCCGGTCATTCAATCGCGAGCACGCCACAATCAAATCACAGTTCAATCATGACGTCAGACCCCCTTTTTATAGCATCAAATAACTAATTAAAACCAAACTTATCAGAAAAGTTAACACCTGAATAAACATCAGCGTGATAAGAACTATCTAAAATGACAGAAACCATCTTTTCAAATTTTAGCTTTTAGCATTTTGGCTTCACTTTTGGGGAGCTGTCAAGTCGTCCGTCTTTTATATAGAGTCTATGGTAGTACATATAGCTGGATAAGAGTCAGCTACACAGAGTTTAAAAGTGAAAAGCGATCCACAGTTTAGTCCAAATTGTCTTCTGAGCAAAGAGGTTTGAGAAAGTGAGCTCAGCATTGATAAATGTGTGTTATCAATTGTAAAAAAATAAATAAAAATGGAATGTTAATTAACAGGTTAAAGCAGGCCTGTTCACTGACACACAGTCTGAGAGAGAGAGTTGCATTCTGTAGCTACAATAAACAATGTAATACAATGGTTCCTCTTCCTTTTAGATGACAAA
Organism: Maccullochella peelii; assembly: GCA_002120245.1. Classification (NCBI taxonomy): domain Eukaryota; kingdom Metazoa; phylum Chordata; class Actinopteri; order Centrarchiformes; family Percichthyidae; genus Maccullochella; species Maccullochella peelii. Next base: position 12,253 of record LKNJ01001703.1, read on the forward strand.
GGCTTTTCTTTGGGGAAGTACTCTATACAGGTACAACATGGTGCCCTTTCTTGCAAATCCTATTTTTCTATGAGAAGCACCTTCAAATGTAGTCCAGATGACCAAATGTACCATAAAACAATTATAGTAGCCACAATGGTAACAGTAGCCTTAGCATTAGGTAGTAATGGTAAAATTGCTGCTGGTGTCTGAAAGACGTTATGTCACAAGTCAGTCAGTCCCTCTCTCTTGCATGTACAGCCGTCACAGACATTCAGCTTTTTAATGAGAACGCCTAATGTTCAGTCATTAGCACTGTTAGTGTGGCTAATCAGTTAGCTGTACCCCAGATGTTCTGTGCATCCAGGGGTCATATTTTGGCTCCAACCTCTCTCCTCCAGACTCTATCTGTTCTCTCTTAAACTGTGCCAAGTCTGGCCCACTTAGAATGTGTTAAATAGATCCTAGAGAGCCAGCCAAGTGTGTGTGTGCAACAGTAGTAATGGAGAGAGAGGATACTCTGCGTGTGCCTGCGTCTATGTGTGCATGGAATATAAGTACAAGTAGCCAAATGTGGGTGGATCCATATGAACTTAAAGGTCAGTGATTGGCCACCCGCCCTTCAATGCCTTTGGGTCAGAGCCAGTCACATTAACAGTTTGGTATCCCTCCAGAAAGCAATGAGCCAAATGAATTGTTGTTTGACCTGACAGTCATTCAAAGAGGCAAAAGTAAGGAAGTGACTTGGAAATCCACCAGCTATACAGTTCAAAAAGCAATAGGTAACTGTGCAGAATCCTTTTGACAACATAAAGAAATTTCTGCCACTGCAAATTGCACTGCATTTGACAGATGGTTCTGTGCAGACGATGGCCAAGTTCAACATCCACTCAAATTAGCACAAGATTTTCACAAAATGACAACGCATCACTGTAAAAAAAAAAAATCAGCTGGTTTGAACAGATGTCAGGAGGATATTTAAGGGATAAAAAGGCAGGTAGCAGCTCACACTCATACATCAGCTTTTTGGAAAATATGCATTCAAACAGTCTTATGCAGCCTATGCCATGCACCACATGAGATGTTACTGTGGGCTCAAGACAACCCTATGTCCAAATATACCAAATGTCACATGCTGCATTTTCTCCACAAAATACATTTTGTGCCATTAAATGTATATTGTGGCATGAAACCCAAACTGATTTAGCTAACCTAATTTATGTTCTATTGTCTTGTTAGGAGTGCACGATGATATGCCCCATATGAGTCAGCTGTAGAGCTTCCTGCTGGGTTCTGTTTAGGTTTGGATTATACAGTAGATGTCAAAGTTTATAGGTTTAGATCATTTATATCCAGCCAGTGAGCGTTGCTTGAAAGGCCAAGAAAATGCCCTAATGCTTTCTAACACTGGTGACATTTTTGCTGTAAACACATGCTAACAGATGACAGAAGTGAACCTCAGTTGAGTGTATCAAGACTTTTTCATCTCAGTGCAGTCTCTTATCTGGATTATGATTGCATATGAGTAGACTATGTTGGAGGATTATAGTGATTGTGGAGGTTGGGCAAAAAAAGCAGGGGGGTATGTTGCCCCAACCCCAGTGAAAATTATACATTTGCACAAAGATGAACAGACTTCACTAGAATTTGAAAATCAAAAACCTTGGTAACCCCTTCATTTACTTACATGCATTTATTTTATTTTATTTTACAGCAGACTTGCCATTTGGTGCCCAGTGTGGGAAAGAGAGAAAGAAAGCACCAAGCAAGATTTCCTTTGGCTTATTAGAGAAATGAGACACGCTTGCGCAGTTAAGCTTAATGCATGAGCATGCATGTCAAGACATTCAGCATTCATGTGCAGATCAAGTATATATAATTAGACAGAGTCAACAACTGTTTCACATTAGAAGGCACCTTTGAACCTCTGTGTTATATGGGCTGCGAGCCGTGTGTCATGTGTGTCATCTACCAGCCAATGTACGTATATTGTAACAGTGAGCATGTACTGTGTCCAGGCAGGAGACCTACTAGAGTTGGCAGCACTAGTCTACAGCATTTGGTAGTTCTGTCTTTTGGACATCAGGATTCATCCTCTGGGAACCACGAATGCGTGTACATTTGCGTACATTCAACATTTTATGGCAATCCATCCAATAGTCGCTATATCTACAATGTAATTTAATAAGAATGCAATTAATCGTTTTTTTTGGATAATATTTTGGCAAGTAATCATGAGCATGCATTAGCATACAAGAGTTTGTTAGAAACAAGACTAACAAGGACCTGTTTCTAGATATATACACTATATTGTGTTCTATAGGCACCAATATAGAGGACTATACTGCTTATTTTGAGTGCTCCCTTTTTTAAAATATGATATACAATACTTTTAAACAGAGATACAGCTCAATTCAGTATGCAGTACCAATATCTGTTCTGCTGTGTTGAGCTAAACATATGTCCCAATGTTCTCATACACATGTTTTGGCCAGGAGCACAAACTGGGCTAGGAAAAAAAAAACAACCCACAATGTTCTTGCAAGATCCCTAAATTCCTGAAATACCTAACACAAAAACACAGAGAGAAACACATGCACAAATACACACACATGCATAAAAAAGCAGCACGTGCGCGTACACAGTCATGCTCCCTAAGCAAATCAGAAGTGATGCCTCTGCCTGTGCATGCCAGAGACATGCAGAGCGCATGCTGGAGAGAGAGAGACAGAGGAGGACTGGGAGAGAGACAGTTTGTATGTACGGGGTGTGACATGCCCGCTAGTGCATGCAAAGATCGTACAGTGCCCATGCCAAGTGCACAGCACATATACAAGAGAAATGGGATACAAGCACTAGGAAGTCTAAGTGAGAAGGATACTACAGCAAGATATATTTATTCTCTCCCTCTCTCTTCATGTGTGTGTGTTTCCTCTGAGAAACACTGATACAGTGACAGGTGCAAGAGCATGTTAATGTACACAGAACACACTGGCAAGTCCTCTTAAGGAAAGAACAACATATTTATTTATTTAGACAAGAGAAATCATTATTCTACAAGATAAAATAGAGAAACTGAAAGGGGAAATGGTTTGTAACAGAGTGCTGATGTAAATGTTACTGCCAAGTGCAGTACCCAACTCATTTCATCCTTTAGAAAGAAGAGGATTAATGTATATGTAGCTGTCTGATGAAATCCTTCTTATTTGTCAGTCGGGGTAGATAGAATAATGTGTGTGTGTGTGTTTGCATGGGCATGTTCACACAGGGGCAGTGTATACATTTTCATGCATAGTGTGAGAAAATGTTAGGCGAAAAAGACTTAGAAAGGGGAAAAAGAAGTAGTAAAAGGGACAAAAAGAGAGACTGTAATGACTGTAAAAGGTGCAGAACAATAATAGTTGCATAATTATACCAGAGTCTGCTAGTGGTAAGAATTAGGAGCGTCCAGGCTTAAATGTCACTGTCTGGGATTCAACGCTTTATTTAGCTGCTTAACAGGTACAGTAGGAACTATAAAGTGGACCTGGAGTGAGTCAAAGTTATGTAAAGCAATCACCCAAGCTTACAAAAGCTCTAGCATCACCCTCTGTGGGCCAATCATATACATCTTTAAGCAGTAATCAGCTACTTCGACAAACAGACTGTGACGCATTAAAAAGGCTTTATGGTAGCAATATATTTTTGTTCCTCTAACAGCAATCTTGCAAATTCCATTTTGTAAAGCAGTATTGTGAATTCTGACTGATAAAACAGCTGACATCAAATAAATTGCTCAAGATATTACAATTTCCACATCATAAAAGGCAGCAGTCTTTCATCAGAGGGAGATGCTTTGCAGGAAGCTTCATGAACAAGGCAGTCTAGTGTCTCCAAACCTTGTCATATATGGGAGTAAATCTGTCGCTATATTCAAAACACTGCAGATCATTAGCATCTCAGCAGCTCAAACCCCATTTTATAGGCATACATTTCAAATGCTGGAAAATACATTGTGCCTCTATCGCTGTCCATATGTAACTTGCAGGTAAATCTGACTGAACACTGTGTTCTTCTCCAGCAGCACACATTGTGTAGGTCCACATATTCACACCCGGGAGCTGCTCAGAACAGCTAAAGTCTCCGATTGCTGCCTCCAGAGCAGTAGTTCACTGTTCAAGTGCTTTTTCCCAAGGGTACCGTGACAGTAGCTGTTGAGGAAGGGGAGCCATATTATTCCATATAGTCTTATTGGAGCCAGCAACCTTTGGGTCTTTGGATGCTGTTTGTCCTTTGTCAGGAAAACAAATGGAACCAGAGATGGTGTACAGACTTCTGGAGCAGCTAATGTAATATGCTACCAGTCTATAAAATGTTTCATTTTGAGGACAATAGGACTTAGGATAGGATAGTATACAGGATACAGGGTTAAAGCAATGTTAATGTTTACTGCGTTTTTAAATGAATCCATTCTATATGGACGCTTTGCTGTATGTTCTCTGTACATTGTAGTCACTGTTTTCTTCCACTATTCCACTTAAAGGAACAGTTCAACATTTTAGAAAATACGCTAATTTGATTTCAATCTGGGAGTTAAATGAGAAGAACGATACCACTCTCATGTCTGTGTATTAAGTACGGAGCGAGAGCTGGTTAGCAATTAGCCTAACTAATAGCCTAGCATAAAGACTGGAAGCAGAGGGAAACCTCAGTAGCCTGGTTCTCTATAAAGTTTAAAAATACTCTTACACGTAAACACAAACACTGATAATGTGTTCTATAGCTTAATGATTTAATGTGTTAAAAGATTGCAAAGTTAAAAATGTTCTTTCAGTTTTAATAACCACCTAAACATGGTAGGTGTTAGCATATGCTGCCAGTGGTATTGTGTACAGTGTATTTGTCATTGGGTGTTTAACGAATGGTGAAAAAAAATAAATTTAAATGATCTCCTATGCAGTGACTGATGCAATTCTGAGAGGCAGCACTGAATCCTTTGAAAAACAATGCAGAATGCCGATGGCAGGTTTCTGTGACTGCAGCAAGATACTGTCCAAACAGATCATTGCAGAGGCGGAAGATAGCTGCCATACAATCACACTGTCAAGTGTTCACTCTCAACAATGAACCCACGTCAAATGCTGCTATTTTATGGTGTCTTGTTTTATGGGATTCAAATGGTAATCACAGCGTTTTGTAACAGAAAGATTCTCTAACAACAGTATGAAAATATTTCCTTTCGTACGGCCTGTAAAAGCCAAGTGGAACGAACTCTGCTGATGTTCGGATCCCCAGGTATGAGGATTGCTGCACGCCAGTGGTTAAACGAAGAACATTTTCAGTATTTTTCTGAAATGAGTGAAATTGCTCTGTCAGCTGTTGACTACAGTGAGGAGCACGCACAGATGTACGTGTGCCCATCTTCCTACGCATGCACAAACGCAGGTACACACACAACCCGCACACAGAGAAATACACACAGCGTTCAGCGTAGAGCTAATCAGCTGTCTAATCGTCTGTCAGTTCTCATATTCATCATCAGGCTTGGGACATATGGCTCTGCTTTGATCAGGAGACTGTTTGTATTTCTGTATGTGTGTGTATTCTGATACCAGAACCCAAGCACAGAGACTGAGCCAGAGGCAAAGGATAAAAAAAACACAGCAGGAGAATACAGAAAACTTCATCAACAGTTCACAATCCAGAGACGTACTCTAATACCTAAACACCAATAATCCAACAAGTCCTCCAAATGAAACAACAAAATACATCATAACCATCATCACTAATCGCTGTTTTATGATGTGACAACACTATGGTTAAGGTTTGGTTAAGGTTTAGGCACAAAAAATAAGTACTTTGTCAAGGTTAGGGAAACATCGTGGTTTGGGTTAGTATTACTTCTTTAAGTTTAGGTGACCTTCGTCGTCATGGTTACAATAAAAACCAGATGGTTTAGGTTAGGGAATGATCGTGGTGATGCTTAAAAGACAACAACATTGACTGTAGGTTCAAGATGGGAAACAAACACCCGTCTCCCATATTAAAGTCCAGTGTTTTGTTGATCCATCCATTCAGCCCGAACTCCTACTTACATGGACTTTTTCGCTCTATAACAACGTCACCCAACTTCCTCCTTTGCGCCTGTCATAATAACTACGGCTTCTAGAGGGGTTATACGTATGGTGTTTTGGGGCACTTGCTGAAACGACAGATGCTGTCATTCTTCTTGGGAATCAGTAATCTGAAGATTGAGCAAAGGCAAATCAAAAATGTAGCTAGTACAACTAATTTCTACAATCTGGTCGATGTTGTCAAGTAAGTCATCCAGAACTTTCAAATGTCCAGAACCCTCACACTGTTAGAAAACTGAAAACTACCATATCCTCAGCAAACTGAGTAGAATTAGGGCTGTGGACAGCGATTGCAGTATCCTCCTAAGGTTGGTTGGAACAATCACTTCATTATGGATCAGTTGATCTATCACCAATTAAAATCACTGTGACAAAAAAGGTCACTACCTGTGGGTCTAACATATAGACTGTATATACATGACAGACATGACAGCTCCCCAAAAGTGAAGTCAAAACATCTCGATAGCCCCCTGGTGGCTGGCTGCAGTGTAGGTCATAATCCCCGCCCCCTCCATGTTAACAGATTTGACATGGGCCAAACTGAGAAAATTTGATTTGACGTGTACTTGACTGTAATTTCAAAGAGGGTTTCTGTCATTTTAGGTAGTTCTTGGCAGCACCTGTATCCGGGATATTTTGGCTTCATTTTTGTACAGTGGGAGGAAGTGGAGACGCGTCATCCATCTTTACATACTGTCTATGGTCTAACATAGTTGGGGTCTACCTGTCTTTGAGTGCACAGGCCAGCTCTCCACTAATGCCAAGTCAGTTACTCCTCAAGAATGTTCTGCAAGTTAGCTAAACCCTTCTCAAAGGTATTGAATTTTACCTGGTGAACAAAGCAAACTAAGACATAGTGGGCATTGTCTTCTGTAGTAACTTGTTCCAAGGGACACACAGCTGCCATGGTTTAAATTGCTGAGGACAGGGGCGGTAACAGGAGCACAAACCTCTAGTTCAGGCAAGATCAGGACCATGGACAGCGCCTGTGATACTCTTGAGTATATTTCAGTGTGTGAGCAAAACATCTGTACGTAGACACATCTGTAAAATGTCCTTTATTTAATCAGTTTCCAAGCTGGTCGCTTGCATATACTATCACATTCATGCTTGGCATTCTCAACTGTGTGCACACACAAACATACTTTGTCAGCAGTGGGATAGCTGTGCCCTCCAAACTTGAAACTCTCCATTGTGTGTGTGTGTGTGTGTGTGTGTGCTGAGATGTCTGTGAGGTGTGTCAGATGGCTGTGAGCTGTGAGTATATACCGAGCAGTTTTCACAGAGCTTGGTGGTGGTTCAGTGTTCTTAAGTGCTCATTAGGAACCAAAACAGTAATGTGTGTGCACGACTGTGTGTGTGTGTGTGTGTGTGTGTGTGTGTGTGTGTGTAAGAGAGGGAGAGAGAGGGAGAGAGAATGAAACACTGTTGTAGAGCTTTAAGACAATTAAGCCATCTTTCGAATACCTGTTTACCCTTTAACCTCTGTTTCCTCCTTCCTTGCTGTTCTCTTCATGTTCTGTATCTTTCTTATCCTGTCTTTCTCTTTCTGTCGCTCCCCTTTTCTCTTCCCCCGTCATCCTCTCCTTCTGCGCCTCTAACCCCTTCTTTCTCTTGGCCCCTTTTTAACAGTTTCTCAGCTTCCTAATTGGACAACCATCTCTAGAAATCTAATTATGTTTTAAAATCTACAGAGAGACAGGAAGAGAGAGCAAGTGCATATATATATATATATACACTGTATGTATATATACTGTATATACTGTATATGTGTGTGTGAGTGTAATAGTGCATCCTTTGAGGCTGCCTAGAGATATATCCCAACATTCTATTTCTAATTTTCTAATTTTTAGGATAATGCTTGTCAAATGCAATTAACATATGCCGAAGCAATGGCATGAGCTCTGGACAGATTTTTCTAAGAGAGAGAGAGAATTTTATTCTTGACAAATAATTGGTGCCAGCTGTGTCTTCATATTACATAATGCCTGTCAAATGTTCTGTTCTAGTACGGCACATACAGAATACATATGCAGTTAAAATGATAACGGTGGCATATTTACCGCTCAAAATTTGTAGTAATTTCTGAAACAACAGGTCTTTGATTTCCCACAGAACTTAACAAAAGCTGGCTTTTTTTTTTTTTGGATTTTGCCAGCTGAAATGGTGACTGTCGCCAGCAGATTTTATCAGCTATAGCTAGCTATCTTATTAATACTAACTCTGTAATTTGGCTGAAAATTCCGTCTCTGGATGACTTTTTGTTGTTTCCAGATGACTGGTTTTGAAACTAACACCACGTAAAATGGTCTTAAGTATGCACTGTATGTATGCTACATACAAAAGACTGTGGCTAAAGCTACATGTCCCAGGCAGAACATCAGCATCCTCACTAGATTATGATCCATAAAACATGTAAATAAGGAGCAGCATTGTTTTGTATTGCAGGGTAGAGCTATTTAGCCCAAGAGTTATGGTACAGAAATACAATAAAAATGTAATTTGAAATGTAATTTATCCTAGCACATTCCTGTTTGGATGCCCCTATAGAAAAATACACTTGGACGTGCAACAGATCAGAGTTTTGCGTTATTGTTCATATATTTCACTCATACAAAAGAAAAGGCTTTGAAAAACCAATTAATTTGGTCCACGTAACACCATCTTGAGTAATGAGTTTGCCTTGAGTGTAAACTCCCCCAAATCCAGTAATGAGCAGTACAAAGCTGCTAACGCTACCCTTGACTCTGATATAGTAGGATCTTGGTTCCCACATAGTGGATGTCCTAGTCCTGAACAGGTTTTTTTTAAAGTGTCATCAGAATGATGTAGTTAGCTAATGATATACACCTTGGCTTTGGAAGTAACTACTGTTGATGGTAAGATAGTTAGCCAGGTATGATAACGTTTGCACCTTACCTTAGTACAGATAAACACACACTGTTAAATCCATTCCTTACACATTTGCTTTCATGTTTTTGGTATTGGAAAGGCAATAAAAAAACACACAATCCATCTAACTCTTTAGATACAGAGTATCGTTCTTACTAGAGCCCCATCGCTGTAGTAAGACTGATATGCTGTTTGGGGGAGGTGTTTAGCAATGGTCCAATAACAATTTAGAGTACATTAAACTAAAGGGCCTTTATGGGTGTAGAGCAAAATTGGTACAAATTACAAAGTTGTAGTGATACTACATAAAAAACAGTAAAAAGTTAAAAAAAATTACAAAAAGACTTAGACACCATAAATAATAAATACACTATTTGTCATCATCATGTACAGTCTTGGTGTCAAACAACATCATGTCAACTTAAATGATACTGACCCTTCCTTTTGACCCTTTGTGTTCATTGTTAATGTGTGTCACACTAAAGCTAATTTTCCAAAAGACAGACTCTATCTAAGAGTGTGTGAGAGAAGTCAAGCAGGGAACACAATTGGACATGATTTTGCATTTTTTCAGCTGTTTCAGGTCATTTGGAAAGTTGGGTTATTCAGTTGGGATTTGAATGACTGCACTGTTAGGCCATGTGGATAATGTTATTATTTGTTCTCCCTAGACTGTGCTGCAATGTGCTGTTCCTTAAACTAGAGGTTGGGACCCAAAGTGAAGCTAGCAGGGCTGCTTGCGGTTGGTTCCCAGTTATTTATCTAACAGTATTAGAATGATTTAATGAGTCTGACTAATGCTTTTACTCCATTATTTGTTAAAAGTATTGTCATGTGATGCATGAAAGATGATTAAGCAGACATGTTAACAAAACAGCACAGCAGACACTGCCATGGCTCACATGTTGTATGTAATATTTTAATTTCAAAGTGAATGGGTAATTTTAACATTTATGAGCGAACAGTGCTTTTCCACTTTCCACTTTGGTTTTCTTTTGACTCTGATGCTATCTATTTTGATTTTGCTCCTGCTGTCAGTCCCCTTTGCATTCTAGGAGCTGCCTCAATCAACATCACCATAACATGTTCTGTTTGTTGTTGCCTTCAATATTGAATTTAAGCTCGTCACATTCAGGTTTGTCAACAAGCAGGTTTGTCGATTTAGGATGGATTACATATGTGTAGAATTGAGGTTTGCTTAGAAAAATTCAGTTGCAAAATGTATTTTCGAAGAATTCTGAAGGTGTCAGGTATGATATATATTTAATATATATATATATATACAGTATATATATCATTACGGAATCTAATCTGTGAAATCAGTGAGGTGAGTCTTGTAATTCTATGGATTTACAAAAACTTAATAACCTAATTCTAATTCTTGGCCGGGAGCAGTGACTTCCTGAAGCCTGACAACATAATGGTGATGACAAGTTGTCGTTTTACAGTCTTTATGCTAAGCTAAGCTAACCAGCTTCTCCTGCTACATAATGAAAAGACAGATGTGAGAGTGGTATGGATTTTCTCATCCAATTCTCGGCAAGATAGGGGAACTATTTTTCCATTTATTTTAAAGAAAATGAGACACAGCAAAACTTTGATACATACTGTACATCATGGATCCCCATAACAAGAAACAAGGAGGGGGGTCCAAACAAGCATAATAGCTAATTTTGCTTGTAACGACCAGGCTATTGAAATGTTGACACCACGCACAAACCTCACTTAAACATTAGGCGGAGGGCTGACTTTTCACTGGGACTGATAGGGTTAAACTTAGGTGAGAAACACAAGTAATCCCACAAACCTTAAAGGTAATCATGTCCTTCCATTAACTGATACAGACTACATTGTCTTCTGTTTGGCACTGTGCAGTTCAGATTTGTTTCTTGTGAATTATGTGTTTTCTGCACCTTGTGGATTTGCCTCTGAATACTAGTTGACACTCTGCCTGCTGCTGGCTTTCATCCACTTCTTAGCCCTCCCTTGGACATTTTAACCAACAGCTGCTGATGAGATGTGGATTCCTTCCCCCAGACCTGTATAATTAGAGCCTTGAAAAGGAGAAAACATAGTGGAGTGCATCACTGCTGGAGGATACAAAAGTTTCCATGCTGCCCTTCCTGGTGTTAGCTCTCCAGTGTTCACACCCAAAGCAACAAAATGAATAAATTACAGCTGCGGACCAGGACTAACAATGACTTCACAGCAGTTTATTTCCAGGGAAATTGGTTCTCCCTCAGCTCTGGTGGCACAGTGGAGCTGCATGAGTATACGCTGATTCAGGCGGACTGTGATACACAAATCAGCAGCAAAACAAAAGGGACGGGGGATGTATGTTTTAATATCAAAAACAAGTGGTGCTCAGTCGTGCCTGTTGAATCACAACTCAGCTCTCTCATGCTGAAAACTTTGCTTTGTCTCCGCAAGCCATTTAGCGCAGTCTGGGAGTTTGCTTCAATCATTTTTGCTGCTGTGTACATCTCCCCTCAGGCAAAAGCAAATGGCATGCCTTGCCTACTATCAGGACAGATAATAAAAATGAAAACCAAACATCCCGCCTCTGCAATCTTCATTCAGGGCAACTGGAGGAATGAATTCCCCTCCCAACACAGGAGAGAATACAAAATACAGAGGAGCCTCTTTGACTCCACCATTTAAAGGTTCATTCCCCCCATTCCCCAATGCCCTTAATGGCCCATATGGTTCCAATATACTAATGCTGAAGGCAGACAGACATATCTTAACTTCTGTTCAAAAGTAGACCTAAGACACAGTCGGAGAGTGCAATGACTCCATCATCAATATAGAATGGGAGTCTCTCAGGTACCTGCCAGCGATTGTCAGTGAACCCAACTTCTGAGCACTCAAAACTTGGGCCTGATGTGTCTATGTGAAGCCACAGGTCTGCTCATCTTCCGCTAGAAACCAGGAGCTCATTTGTCAAGCCAATTGACTCATTTCAATTCCAGAGGACAAGCTTCACCAACAACCTTAAATGGGATGAGAACATGTCCCACTGAGACTGTTTTATCTCAGAGGGAAAACTCTGTCTTCATCTACTCACCCCTTGTCGCAAACAAATATAAACAAATAAAAACAAATATCTCCACATTTACCAAATGGATAGGCACAAAGTTTGGAACAGACATTCATGGTCCCCAGAGGATGAAGCCTACTGACTTTTCATCTAGCGCCACCATGAGGTTGATTTATGGTTTTGAGTGAAATATCTCAACAACTGTTGGATGGATTTCCATGACATTTGGTATAAACATTCATGTTCCCTACAAAATACTGTCTGGACCTGTAAATTAAAATCTGATACTCAACCCAGGGTAATTTGCTTTTTGGAGAGGGCTTCTTTTTGGAGGAGTTTCAGATGACATGTGTGAGTAGATAATGACAGAAGTTTCATTTTTGTATGAATTATTCCTTTAGGGTAAAACAATGGTTGTTTTTCTTGAAACAACCATGCCCACTCAATGTCTCTTTGTCCAATTTTAGACATCACTAATGCTAATATTAAGCATCCTTACACCTCCCATTCCTGTTTAGATAGGCTGTCTCCTCTTGCAGGGACAAGGTCCAGCATATTTTCCGCTCTGGTGAGTGGCTCATTGGCTGTCTGCTGCCCTCCATCTAGGAACGGCATGACACTGGGCTGAGGGAAAGGGCAGGAAGGATTGCCAGTCGCCCTATACATCTAGTTAACCATCTGTTCCACAGCTTTCCATTTTGAGATGGTCAGTGATACCCAAAATCACCTGCCCATGCCAACAGCCTCTTCACACAAGCTATCCTTCACAATAACCAGCTTTAACAAGACTCACCACACACCTCCTCACTGTGCATCTGAATTGACTGTCTTAACGTCTGTTAATATTTAATACATTTGAATTTGCATGATTTCACAGTACTTACTGTCTGTACAACTCTGTGTAACCTCAGACTTTGCAAACTTTGGCACATTTTAGCCTCAGAAATATACAGTATAGTCTCCAATTTGCATAATTCATTTCTTGCATCTCATTCTTCTTCACTGTGACTTATATTATGGTATGCTGGACCCATGCACTAATGAATGCTCATTATCCTTCCTCCTAGAGCTACAGCTGTACTGTTTGCAAGACTGCTCAAATGCACACTTTTAATGAGGCCTGGATGTAGAGTTATATATATGTGGCCTCATGTTTTTTGAATGTCTCACCTTTTTGTCTAACATGCAATCTCACCTTGATGACAGGTCCTGTTGAAACCATCTGTGTGTGGTGACGCACAGAGGTTAGTGAGGCAGATCCTTCCTGAGTGAGTTGTCCATGAAAATGTCCTTTCAAATTACGTCTACTGTTAATGCCTCAAAACAACATACGTTTATGTTCAAGTGACAAAGACTTCTTGAGGCCATAGTAATTCTAACTCTTGTCCATTGGGAGCAAAGGGGAAAACAGTAAGTCTGCAGAGGGTGGATGGATGGATCAACAAATCATCAGACTTTAACATTGTTTCCTACCTACATTCAGTGTTTTCTTTGAAGTTTAAACTGTGACCACAATTGTTCCCTAACCTTACCAAGTAGTTATGGTTATCCTGGGTTTTACCAGGATAAGGAAGATCTTCTTCCCAAACCACGCTTTTTCTGTAACCCTAACTAAGTCGTTTATGTGCCTAAACCTTGCCGAACCTTAACCACAGCGATGCCAGGCCATTTTTATTTTTGCATCACTAATTTCTACCTGTTTTCGAAGGCACTGACAAATGATGTTGCCCTGAAGGTCATTCTGGAGAGATAGACAAACTATGTAACTGAAACTATTTCGCTGTTTAATTCGGAGGACTTTGATTTTGAGAGACTTTATTTGAGATTTGAGTATGAATAAATCTACCCAGGGAAAAACGAATACATTTCATTTTCATTTTTCAGGAGAGTGTGATGTGTTTGACCCTCTTGGAAAAAGACCCATCTCAAAAGGGCTTAATCCCATAAATACATTTTGATTACAACCCAATGTGTGTTGTATTTTTACACATCTCTATATAAATTTAGAAGTTCTGAAATATTCATCTTGTCTAAATGAGCTACTTAGAGTCCATTTCAACTGAAATAGTCTCTGTTTCATCTGTTCATTCAATAATGTTTAAATAATGTTTACTGTCCACTCGCACTTACAGACCATAACCATGTGTGTGAATTTTTGTACCTATACCTTTAAATTACATACTTATATATAGATTCACTGCACAGTTATTTTCAACACTCATCTATGCAATTTCAATGAAGCACCGCACCATATCAGTACAACACAATATACAGTATATACTAGACTTGCACTACAGTTGTTAATAATATTACCAGGCAATGTCATGTATATTTAGAGTGTGGTCCTAGTTTTTTGTTTTATTGTTCAGTTTCTAGTTCTAGTTCTATATCTATCGATCGATCTATCGATCTATCTATATGAACTGGTGTTGACAGAAGACGTAGACATGGGTGGCAATTGACACCTAATTTATTGTTTATAATATTCTGTTATTATATTGGTTTACCCCTGTGACTATTTTTAAACTTTTCTTTCCATCAGTGACTTCCCTCCCTCCCTCCCTTCTCTTACATCCCCCTGATCATTTCTCTCCACTACCAAAAGGGGGCAACAAAGTGACACTTTTCAACATCCTGTACCCCCCCCCCCAAAAAAAAACCCCAACAGCAACACTTGCATCTTTTTACTCTGTCTCTCTCTATCTTTCACGCACTCTCTCTGTCCCCTATGCCCTCTCTTATTTTTCTCCCTCTCTTCTCTCTCTCAACCCCTTCCCAATTTTTCATTTGCTCCTGTCAAAATAAGTCAAAATAAAACTTCAAAATGCACCTACAATAAAAGAAGATCATCTAAAGATCTCTCTCTCTCTCTCACTTGGTGTGTGTGTGTGTGTGTGTGCGTGCGTGCGTGCGAGCGCGTGTCTCGTGGTGCTGAAGGAACAGCGCCCTTCACGTGGGGGATGAGAGCAGCTGAATGAAGCAGCCGGCTGCCTGTCCCATTCATTTCTATTGGTGTCTTATCTCCAACAACACAGTCATTTCTTTTTTATCTAGGACAGGAAACTATCTGGCATCTGGAAATACGTGCCGGTTTGAATATCAACACGCACGGAGGAAGGATATGTCTTTAATTTTTTTTTTTTTTTTTGCCCACAGCGGGCTCCCCTTCATCTCTCTTTCTCTTTCCCTCTCTCTCTCCGGCTGCTCTGCGCTCTCTTGTGGACTCTCTTAAGGCACTTTGGATAAAAGCCTCCGCAAGAAATGGCAGATTTTATGTCTCTTATCTGTCCTTCCCTGGGCAGGTGGTGAAGTATCTGAGGGAAACGAGTAAGTATTTTATTACTAGTAGGGAAAAATATCTTTTACCCCCTTCTCTCCAGTTATTTCGGCCACCGAGCCAAAAGTGGGGTTTCTCTTTTCTGGTTTAATCACAGGAGCGGACTCTTTCCTCCACACATCCTCTTCTTCTTCTTCTCTCTCCATCGTTCTGTCTATTCTGTAGCCGAAAGCGAGGAGATCCAGCTCCTCTCTCCTCCTCATCGTTTACTCCTCTTGGAGGAGAAACCCAAAAAGAAGCAGCTCAAGGCTTCGCGCTTTTCCTTCTCCCGCTGCCTCAGCGCTGCAAAGAAGGATTTCCAAAAGTCATTTCAAGTGGACTTTTTTTGTGTGATTTTGGCAGAGAAGAGCAGCTCGGGATCACACCCAGAGAAGAGAAGGAGGGTAAAACACTCTCACCTGTAAGGAACGTATTTCTGGAGAGAGAGAGAAAAGTAAAGAAGGGCAGAGAGCAGAAGAGGAAACGGAGGAGAGAAATGGAGAACACGCGTGGTCTCTTATTTCCAATCATGTATTTTCGGATGGATTAGGACAAAACGAGTAGAAAAGAGGAGACACCTTGACTTGAAACCATACATTTTATATGATCGACTTCTCTCTGGAAATGGACTGATTGCTTTTATTGATCAGCTGATTGGTTGATTGACTGTCGGACGTTATCACTCGGCAAACTTGGACTTGAAAGTGAATCCTGCACTGCAGCTACTCTCTTTTGGCGTAACATGATGCCTCTGCAACAGCACCTCTGGATTGATTAACTGATTGAATATATTGACGACACCAACCTGCAAAGTGGGACTCTATTGACTGATTCAATCTCATCATTAAAATCGACTGTTCTGCCCATTTTCCCCCATGTTTAACGTTTAAAACAGGGACGTTAACCTGCAGTAAAACTTACAATAACGCTTATGTATATCAGATAATGTTTAAGTCCCTTTAGGAATATTACATGAATGTTAAATATATCATAAAAAATAAAATATGAAGTACTCACACTGAGTACCACCGCTACATTAAAGCCCCTGTGGGAATATTACAGGGTACCACAAGGGCAGAAAGTACCATAAAGTACTATAAGAATGACTATAAACTCAAAATTGCCACAACAGCCCCACTGTACAATTATTCTAAGAATTTAATAGGGATTATTATAGTGCAAGTGCTTCGCGGGATTCCAGTTTGGAGATTGGAAGTTATTTTTGGCTGCGCAAAGTAGAGCGACTCTTCCAAACCACTGCCCGGACAGAAACAGAGCCAGACTGAACACAGAGGTCTACCTACTTGCCTCTGTCTTACATCCCGTCCTCAAAGAAAGGAGAGGGATAGACAGAGGGCGGAGGGGAGAAAAGAGAGAGGAGGGAGGAGAGGACGCGTAACTGCGGTTAATTGGAGCAGACTTAGCCTTCCAACATCCTTGGAGAAGGAGGGAGAGAAGAGGAAAAGGGATTTTACTCTTTGACTTCCCCGTTATAGGCTGTTAATCTCTGTTTTTGGCAGAGAGGAGGGGAAGAAACGACCTCATCTATCCTGTCATTTACCTATCTTTCGTCCTGCCAGTTTGGAAAGCCGAGAGATTGGCTGCACCGGACGGAGGAGACACGCGGCGAGAGCCAGAGGTGGGATTATTTCAGCAAATTTTGACATTTTCGTCTGGGCAAGATTCTGTCATCAGCGTCGATTGGATTCAGGATTAGTTACTCCAAAACACCAGGTGAGAGGATAACAGACGCTCCGATTTTACGCGTGTGTGCGCGCATGTGTGATGAGTTTACTTCATGGGCTGTTTGTGTAGGCTACGTGTAGTGTGTGTGCTTGTGTGTGTGTGTGTGTGTGTGTGAGAGAGAGAGAGAGAGACAGAGACAGAGAGAGAGAGAGAGAGAGTTATTCCGTCGACTGTGTGTGCGTACGCCTGGTCCGTGGGTGTATGTGAGAGGTGGGAGACCAAGTGGCAGAAATAGCGATTTTACGCACGAGTGAGAGAAAGAGAGAGAGAGGGAGAGAGCTCGTGTGTGTGTCCTTTAATGGCATGTGTGTGTGTCCATGAATGAGAACCTACACTGGTAGAAATCAAGTCTTTAACACTTTGATTCGACTATTATGGTCCTTGAACTCACCATAAGGCCATTAGGCTGCTCATTATTCATTCATCAAACTGCGTGCGTGTCGTGTGTATGAAGTAACACGAGTGCGCTAAAAGCTTGGCATCATGGGTGAAAGACAGCCCCCCCCCACGGGAAGAGCAGAAGCGTTCAGCAAGAGATGTAGTGTAGAAGAACCCCACTCAAAGTCAGCTAAAAATGCAGAAAATATGTTTTTGTTAGGTTTAAATTTGTTTTTATCTGCCTTGTGATGATCCCTCCTCTTCCTTTTTCACCTTCACACATGGCAACTATGGGCCCCTCAGCACAGACATGTAAAAGGCCCCCAGTCCTTCTACATAGGAGCAAGACACCCAGACTGAAAGAGACACAAATTACAAACGACACGATTTTCCATCTCTTTGTGGTTGTTTCACATCTTTTTTTAGTTGTTTGATTGACTTTCCAAAAAGAAATGTTAACAGTCCCTTCAAACAGAGGCTCTGGTCCAGGGGCCCAAGTGGTCAAGGGCCTCTTAGTAATCCATCCATGCCTTTACACAAACTGATCTGTGTACAAACTTAGACACACACTCTACTTGAATAAAAAAATAGCAGGGGATATATGCACCAAGAATTCCCTTCAGTCGGTTGGGGTGAAGCACCTTTGGGTGAAAGGGTGCCGTTTTGGTTCCACTGTATAATTTTCCCATTTGTTCAAGTCTTCCCAAACACAGACGCTGTTTGTCTGAGTGCTTTACAGCCCAGCAGGTGCATTCTCTCCCTCCCTCCTGCCCTCTCTCTCTCTCTCTGTGAGTGTGTGCAGAGAAAGAGAGATTGTATGTGAGTGTGTGTTTGTGTGTAGCAATGCAAGAGCAATGACAGAAAGTGTGTGTTTGTAGTGTAATGGTGTGTGTGAGAGGAGAGGAGAGAGGGAGACAGAGTGGATGTGTGTCGCCTAATCGTGTGTGCGTGTGCTACAATGCAACAGCAGGGCATTCACTCACACACACACACACACACACACACACACACCTACACTCACACACAGGGGAGGGATGCGTGGGGTTTAATTATCTCGGCCGTTTAGCAACAAGGTGCGCATCAATCGTCAGAATGGAGGGAGACCGAGCGCCCATCAGAGGCTGCAGGTGTGTGTGTGTGTGTGTTGATTTATAGTGTGAAGCTGCTGTCGTATAGATCTGACCAGTAGGTAGATGGACTGGCAGCAGAATGACTCTGTCACACTGACCAACACCGGCAATCTATTACCAAGATGGGGAGGGGGGTGTTGGTGGTTTACAGCAGACAAGCAGGGATGAGAGAGGGTGAGAGGAAATGGAGAAAGATGTAGAAATACTCAATTACAAATAAAACTCCAGCATTCCCAATCCCACTAAAGTAAAAGTACATGAGTATTATCAGAAAATGGTGTTCTAATTAATGCAATACTAGGGGGCGCCATCATGAAACAATATATACAATATATAAAATGGGAAACAATATTTTCTCAGTTTTGGTTTCTGATTTTTTTCTCAAAGGAGAACACAGGACATGTGGTTTACAGAGCAGATGTGTATGCTGTAGGAGACAAAAAATAGTTTCAGTTGGACTTTAAAGTATCAAAAGTAAAAGTGCTTGTTCTGCAGAAAAGTGGCCCATGTGACATAATATCACATAATTCACAGATTATTAGATTGTTCACCAATCAAATGCCTTTCACTGCTGTAGCTGGTTGAGGTGGAGCTAGGACTTTATATACAGCTGAGTCTGTCCTCCCCAAAAATACGGCCGTATAGGTTGTCTGTGCTGCAGCTTCTTACGACCCATACTTACGTTTATTCAGGCGGCGATCTTTAAAGAGTGCCAAAGTCCACGTAGGGAGGAGGTCGGGGGAAAACACAGGACTTACACCCTGGAGACCGCTGTTCGTGTGTTGACATATTTTAACTAATGTAGTTATTTTAACCCAAACCATGATCTTTTCCTAAACCTAACCAAACTGCGACCGTTTCACAACGTTAACCACGTGTTGTTGGTGTTACCATGACAATGATACGCCTCTTTATGTCGTTTTGGAAGGCATTGGAAAACAACCTATTCTGTCGTTTAGGTTGGAGGACTTGATTGGTTGATACAGTTAGGTGGTGCTGGCTGTGGTCTGTTGCACCTGTAACCCCACCCAACAGTGATGTCACTGGGTCCCGGAGTCCACCTGTACATCACTGCAGCAAGGCGAGAAGTGTGAACCACCGGAGGACAGCAAAATTCAGGGGGGGTTCAGTTACTCTTAGAGTACAGCAGACTACCTGACTAAATGTACCGCCGTCAGAGGAGACGATGACAGAACAAGTAGACAAAGAAAAGAAAAAAAGAAGAGATGAAAGACAGGATGAGACACAAGAGGAGAAATGTACTCACTGCAGGCAGGTGGAAAGATGACAGGGGATGAAAAAAAGGAGGAAGAAGAGAAGGAAAAGGGGGAAGATGAGAGAGGAGGAGCGTAGTGCAGAGGGAGTCACCGCTGTTCTCTTTATTATAATTGCTCCATGGTAAAACTAATTCGTTTTATCACCTGGTGCTCCTGTGATATACCGAATCCCTGCTAAGCCACTGAAATAAAGTGAACCAAATTTAAAAAGTTGTAGTAGTTTCTTCAAATGTTTTTGACCCCCTTTTCCATGACCATCTGTACAAAAGCCGCATGTAAAAATCAGCTCAGTTGAACTGTTATGAAGCTGAATAATTTATATTTATTGATCTTTAAAATGATTACTCGTCTTAGATTTAAAATGAAGTGAACCCATTAAAGTAAAAAGAGGGATGAACTAAAAGACACAAAAAAATAGAATAAAGAGGAGGTCAAGGATGTAGGAAGCAAGGAACAAGGAGGAAAACAAGTGAAAAAAAGGAAGATGATGGGAAAGGAAAAAGATTGAAGGTAGAGTGGTATAAGGAGAGGAGAGGGGATGTAGTGAATTAAGAAGGGAGGATAGATTTAGAGACATGAGGACAGGAGGGAAGGGAGAGGAGAGAGAGATCCATAAATTGTGGAAGGGATGACGAGGCGTGGAGAGGCGCTGGAAATATACGAGAGGGGAAGACTGGCTGAGAGGACAGCAGGATAACCGAGAGAGAAAGACGGAGGATGCTATTGAAGAGCGATAAGCTGCATTACTGTAGATTTGAAATATTGTAGATTCAGCACCAATTATTCTTACCGTGGTCTAGTTTATGGTCTCTCACTGGAAATCCCTGAAAAACCGACAAATGAAAACTTCCAAACCAAATACAAACTGTTTCCTAAATAGCACCGAGGAAGCATTAACTTCAAGGCAACGTGTTGCTCACTGGTGTTTTACCCCTCTTGGCCTTGCATGAAGCATTACATACTGAACCTACATGCTTGACAAACACAAGTGTGTGCAGTTTACTTACTTGGTTGAGAAAACAATCTCACCACAAGGTCCATTTAGTAGCTGTTTTGGAGCTTTGGCTCATATCACATGATCTTCCTCAGCAGATGGAGTTTACCCATTGGAATCTTAGGGCCTGTGTCCACATAGCGTTTTTTTTTTAGCGCCAGCATATTTTTTTCAATTGTTCCAAATGAGAAGAGGGTGCATGCAGCCTCCTAGACCTTTTTTCAGAGTGCTCTGCCTTTTTTGTGCGGCCGCTCTGAGCTCTTCTACTTGAAAATCTCTGAACTTTTCAGAAAGGCACTGGTGTCGTCACAGGCGCTTTTTTTCAGGCAACCAATCATACATTAGATTGGGCTCGTCCCCCTGGTAACCAAGAAAATGGAGGAGAAACTCCCATTTGTGGGAGCAAATCAGCGGGACACTGAATGTAGCTGGTGAGTGTTGTGCTTTTATCACTCTTTGTGCTATAAGCTTGTTGTTAGCTGTGTAGTCACCCCCTTAACGTAGCGTTCAGATACTGTTGTCATAGAAACAAAACCCACGTGTAGTGTTTTTTTCACTCATCGCACAAGCTCTTCATCCCAGCGCTCCCCAGCACCCTGCCAGAAAAAAACGCTATGTGGACACAGGCCCTTAGATATTCAAATTTACGTTTTTTTTGAAAGAAAAAAAATTTGACAATGTACAATTTCATGGCAGCTGGGTAAACACTATGTGCTGAAGAAGATCATGCGATATGATCGAAAGCTCCAGAACAACTCAATCAATCAAACTGTATTTGTATAGCGCCTTACGTACAAGTTAGTGCAAAGTTGCTTAGGTGGTTTTCTCAGCTGCCATTTTCAAGAAAGAACTTCAG
Organism: Maccullochella peelii; assembly: GCA_002120245.1. Taxonomy (NCBI): domain Eukaryota; kingdom Metazoa; phylum Chordata; class Actinopteri; order Centrarchiformes; family Percichthyidae; genus Maccullochella; species Maccullochella peelii. The sequence continues at coordinate 33,974 of LKNJ01001703.1, forward strand.
CATTCACCATTTTGCATTTATTGTTGGATTTTTCTTTGGAAATGACAGCTGAATTGACAGCAGATTTACTCATATGATTAACCTGGTGATTAATAATTAATGATTAATCTAAAATCTACTGAAATGAATTGCAAAACATCATATTTTCTCCCCTTCCTTAAACCTGGTTTCTTTGGAGCTCTCTGAGGCTCTGATTATACGTCTTCTGTTTTACACAGAAACCCCTGATCAGTCGTATGCCGCCTGGCATGTGTGATACTATTATGACTTGTGTATTGCAAAATTTCAAAGAGCAATTTTGATCAAAGTGATGTCACACAATGTAGGAATCCTTACAGTTCTGTGAAACTCGAGGATAATTTAATGTCATGCGTGCTGAAATGATCAAAGAGTCTTTATTTTGGTGTCATATGAAAGAACTTGCTCAATGGCATTTTGGCAAGATGAAGAAATACATTCAGCCTGGTGGTTAATTGCCTGTTGAATATCTGAAAAACTGAAAGCACACTTTATTGAGACTGACTAGAAGTTAATGGACAAAACCATAACAACATGTTTAATAAAATTAGTGTGAGCGTCCACATCCTGGCAGGTCGATTGAAAATCTGAGCATAGAAGTCGTACGTTTTGGCTGTCTAGGAGGGGCGATTAAAACATGTAGTGTGAGTTAAATGAATAGTTCAGTATTTTGGGAAATACGCTCATCTGCTCTGTTGCCAAGAGTTAGATGTGAAGATCAATACTACTACTATCATATCTGTCCGATAAATATGCAGCTGGAGCCAGGAGATTAGCCAGGTTAGCTTAGCTTATTTAAAGGCAAGAGGAAACAGCTACCCTGGTTTGTCCAAAGGCCAAAAAAAAACAGCACCTGGAATCTTGTTGTATAACAATGAAGTTTCCAGGAGACCAGCAGAGATTCCAGGAAGTCATGGTTCCCAGCCAAGATATAGTCCAGCACTTAACGCCCCGTAAAAACCACGATCTGTTGTTTTACTCTGCGGTTTTTGTACAGATTAAACAAACGAGATATAACGTGATTTATTTTAGAAGTGCTGGTAGGTGGATTTTGTTATCTTCTTTGCTCGGTTAATGTTGGTAGGGAAAATTGTCTGAATAAATTGTGTTGAAAAAAGTTGGGTGGGAGGATTTGGAAGGCTAAAAAGTACTACTACTGCTACTATTACTACAAATAATGATAATGTAAGTTGATATGGAATTGTTATGGTGCCTTTAGGTCAGTTCACATCTCTGTGGAGGTCAGACTCAGCTCAGATAGGAGCCCTGCAGCTGATAAGGAATCAGTGATTCAGTGTCTTGCTCATAGTCAGCAGGGTGGATGCCTGCTGACATGAGGGTTTGAAGATCATCCAGCTGAAGGTTGGTGTACTCCACACGACAACCTCCAAGAGCCTGTTTGTCTGTGTGAGCTCTGACTTAGATTAATTCACCTCTACACAAATATAAAAAGTGTTTGACGATTGTGTTGATTTAGGTATTGGATGTGATTTACTTTCAACCATGTCTCCAATGGGACAACACACTCTCTACCCCTCATGGGTCCAGTATTAACACATACTTCCAGAAAGCCTGAGTGTCATTTAGTTTAGTGTTTCTTCTCGCAGCATTACTCATCTTGCCGGTCACAGCGTCTGGATTGCAGCTATTAACTGTCCTTGTGCAAGACATTGTGGTCGCAGGCCTCTTTCTGCTGTGTCGTCACTTGACAAAAGAGGCAATATGCTTTAATGAGACTGGATCCTGGAGCGAGAGTACATTTTTCTTCTGCGTCCTGGGTAGGAAAAGTTGAAGAAACCTTGGAATTGAAAAGTATTTTATCTCACTGCTGGCTTTTTCAAGTTACATTTGTTCAGATGGAACATAAACACCGTCCTGCATTTAAACCCCTCGGTGTAAAAAAAAGGAATGGACTTTCACAGTGCACGTCCAGTACAATGGAGACTTTGTTGTAAGCTTTACACTTTTTGTGTGTGAAAGAATTTATAGTTAAACCTTAGCAAGCAGCAAGCTGAATTTATGGTATTTAAATTACATCATTTTACAACCCAGGCAAAAGATCTGGGGGATTCCAAGAAACTCCATGTGTTAAAAGAGGAAGAAGCTTGAAGACATTTACTCTAAACAACTGGGAGGATTTGATTGTCTTAACACATGTTACATCAGTCCCCTTCTTCTATCAATAGGGATATGGTTAAATAGGGTTACAGCAGAAAAAGAAAGTGTGTGTGTATGAGTGTGTTGTATCTACATCACCTTGTGAATTTTCAATGTTTCTCTTGTTTGCAAAGGGAAAGAGGTCTCCTGGGGTTAAACATCACACAACACACTAATTGATCAATTATAATAATTGATGTGATGTTTGCTGACCGTGTGTGTGTGTGTGTGTGTGTGTGTGTGTGTGTTGGTGTGGATGGTGTTGGTGGGAGTGCAGGGGTGGGGGCATTCAGGGGGAATTCTGCCCCCATCAAACAGAAACACACATCAGGAGTGATGGGAGCAGGGCCAGTCCTGTGCCTGTAAGGAACACATCGCAGCTCAGCTAATCTGGACTCAACGGAGCATACGCGTGCACACACACACACACACACACACACACACACACACACACACAGTAGATATATCAAATGATACTACTGACTCTCATTCTTTGTCTTTCTTCTGTTATAGTATATTAATAAGAAATGGTTCTATGGATTGCAATATCGGACTTTGGTCATCCCCTGTTTGTTGTTAGCTATATGTTTCACTTTCTCAACATCTACAAAGTGGATTGGCACAAAATTTGGTACGTATATGCATGGTTGCCATTGGATTCAATTACCTGACAACTCAATCTAACTTAACTGAACAAAATGAGTCAACAACCCAAACTCAGTCAGGTCAGAATTTCTTGAATAGACACATCAGAGGAAAAACTCCTTCTTGATTTCATAGGCATCAGTTATGATATGTTATGTACATGTCAGTGTTTTTTAAAATCCTTTTACTGGGACAGTATAAAATATATAAAATATATAGTATAAGAAGTAAAACAATAAACTGTAGCATCTGTTCCACTTTTTTCCCTGTAGGTCTCTATTTCGTGTGTCTTTCCTTTTCTTATCTTCTTGCCCCCCCCCTCACTGTGACTCTCCAGTTCACCCTTCAGCACATCTACCAGTGTGTGTAGCCTATCCTTAGTTGACTTAACATGGCCTGACAGGCCAATCCCTATGGATTCTGATCAAATAGAGCAATAGTGTACACAGCAGCAACAGTGCAGCCCCAGCCTGCTAAAACAGCAGCCATAATATGGCAAAGATCAGCGTCCTGCAAAACTGATTTGACACGTTTATCTGCTGATTCTACTTTGTTACACACAATCTTTTAAAGAAGTGGTTGGGCTGGTATTTAGCTCATGTCATGTGTGCGCCGCTGTTCTGTCTATGTTGAGGCACTCTGGATACTTTGCTGTTTAAATCATCGCACTTAACATACTGTTACATTGTTAAGCTGGTTTCTGTACAGTTTTTTACAGTCCCACAAATCACATCACATTATCCAGCTTGTACAGATGTAGAAGAGTAAGCAAAGAGTAAGCGGTGTAACTATCACACCGGTTTCTATGTAGAACTGAAGATCATCACCTGGGCTGAACATGGCTCAGTTTGCTGGGCAGACCTTACACAAGGTTCTACTTCTTGTCAGACTTCTTAGCTGTTTCAGTGAGAGGTGCCAAGGCACGGCTCTGATAAAAGACAGCTACAACTAAATTTAAATCAACAGGGATTATACATGTCATAGCCAGTTTAAATGGCTTCAAATCAAGAGTGGAGCAATTAAATCCAACAGGCACGACTCCGTCACAGCCAGTTAAGAGCCAATGTTAGTGCATTTACTTATTCAGAAATCAAGCTCATTTGACGTAAGAGCCCAAAGAGTCTGCGTGTCAAGCCACAAATTCTAAAGCCACTATACTATAACAGGACATCTCCCAGGTTCAACTATTGGGGTTTGATTTAGACGAAATAATGTTCTATTTTCTGATGTGGTTAGTCCAGTTGTACGGATGATATTTTTCTAGAAGAGGAAGGACACTTGGAAAATTCTTTTACATGTCCTGCTGACTGTATTTCTCCAAGAAGACATTCAGAACTGCACCAATCCTCTGTGTATATGTGTGTCAGCTTTAAAACGACAGGTTAACCTGTTTGTCCTCTGGGGACTCTTCTTTTGCAGTCCCCTCAGTGCAACAGAAAATAGAAACGGTGTGTGTGTGTGTGTGTGTGTGTGTGTGCCTGTGAAAATAAGAAACAATGGAGGCTTCTTCTATCCCCGAGTGTCCTGCTAGCTCTCTTTCCTTCCCTCCCTGGCTCTCTCCTTCTTCTCCCTCTCTCCATTTATCTCCGTCAGCCTCTCTACACAGCAGCCATGACTTTATTAATGGAGAGGAGAGACACAACATAGTTTCTAGTTTCATTTGGACCAGAGTGCAAACTATCAGGGGAATTTATGAGTGTTACAGTTTACATGATGTGAAAAATATGAATAGATTCATTTGATGATACTGAAAATTGACTTTTTTAGCCATCATGAATTTGAATTTAGGCTCTAAGGTGCGGCAAGTTGTGGTCGGACAAAAAGACAATTTGGAAAACAAGTTTATCTGCGTAGCTACATTGTGTTGACTGCAGCTGGAACATTGTAATGCTGAGCTGCACCTCCTCCTCGGCCAGAGCGTCCACACTGGCACTGACTCTCGTGACAGTGCCACAGTCTGAATAAAGCTAGAAGACTTTTGCTCCAATTGTCTCTTTTCTTGCCAGAAGGTGCTGTCCATGTTCTGGTTGCCAGTTTATGATTTTCAGGGATAATTATGTCTCACATCGGCAGGTTACAGAACGGAATGTGTGTCGCTGACCACGAAAAATCTGATTATAGGGTTTTAAACTTTTAAACAATAAACAGACTGAGGCCAGATCCATGCAAACACCAAAGTAGGATTATGATACTGAAGTTAAACTCTCAGTTAGTGTAATTACATTAATATGTATGAAGTGCTGATTTTGCAGGCAATTGTGGGAGGTGTCTAGCACCTGCAGGAATTGTCTGGTCTGCTGATGCTTTTAAAGGTAGCAGATTCACCTAGAGAGGTGGGACTGCTGGGGTCGTTCTAATGGCCACTGCACACTTTTTGTGCCAGCTCATGTGCTCCAGTGCAAGCCTTTGTAGTTGAGCCACTGCAGTTTGGTACATGCCTCTTGACGCTGTGCTAGCCACGCTCAGTCATTCCACACCTTATGATTTATGTTGAATTCCAACGTTCAGAGTCAATGCAGGAAGTAATGAGCCCGTTATGTGGCAAGGTGGAAAGTAAGCGTGTGGACATTGGGGTGGTGGAAGGGTGTGCAGTGTGTCTGACTTTCATGCAGGAAAAAATGGTTTGCATCCTGTCACAGACCTGCAATTATCGTTTGCCATTTTATTAACTGTAGCTATTATCTTTATGGTTACATAACGGGCCTCAGGAGGTAGAGTGGGTCATTCATTAATCCCAGGGTTGGCGGGTCGATCCACAGCTCTTCCTGTCCACATGTCAAAGTGTCCTTGGGCAAGACACTGAACTCTAAGTTGCTCCCGATGGAGGCCAGCACCTTGGAGCTCCGTCGCCATATGTGTGTTAATGTACGTGTGAATGGTTCAATGAGACCAATCTGTACAGCACTTTGGGAACCGTTAAGGTTGAAGAGCGCTATATAAGTGAAGTCCATTTACCATTTACCATCTTTCCCTAACCATACCCTTCACAAGTATTATAGAAAGTGATATTTGTGGTAGGTATAAAACAAGACTAATGGTCCAAATGCACTGAAAGCAATAATTGACGCGCCTCAATTGATGATCCTATGTTGCAACACCACAGAACCAGCAGTTATTTCAGGAAAAGGTTACTGTTTATATATAGGCAGGCACAAGTATGTATGCTTTACAGATACCCCTCCATTCATTTTCTATGCATTTCTATTTGAGTAGCCTATAACGTTAAATAAGGCTGGAGAGCAATTGTTGGGTGCGTGCTGCTGCTTGCTTTCGTCAGTTGGTTGGCAGCAGAACACCGGTAAAGCCACTGGGGACCAGCCATCTCATTTCATCTTTATTTTTTCTTCCATGTGGGTGAAAGTCAAATAAAGCACAGCTATGTTATTAATTGCTGTTGTTAGGTTTATGTAGCAAGTTAAGTTTTATGACCAGTAGATGTCAGTAAACGTTCATGCTAGATGATACGGGGTGGGTCTGTTAACAGTTACTGCAGCTGCAGAAACAACAGCTTTGGTCGCTGGGTCCTCATTTGATGTTTCAAAATCGAAACAAGGTCGAAGTAGGGGTGTCAAGGCAGTTTGACGCGCTTGGTGCACATTTGGCCATTTAAAACAATAGGTGTACTTTTGAACGCACGTGTCAGATGCTTTCAGTGGCCCTTTGGCCCTCAAGAAGAAGAAGAACAGGACCCTGAGGGTCGTTTATTAGTCATGCAGGTGTAGGGGGTGGCAACGTTAACTGAAACGCACACACGCGCAGGAGCGTCCACTGATGAAACTTAATCTCTGCCTTTTCCCATCCATGCCCTCCTTCCTC
>LKNJ01001703.1:40626-63466 GCA_002120245.1 Maccullochella peelii
GTGCCCTGTCTTGGTCAGGGACAGGGCACAGAGAGCATCTGTTGCTGCATGTTTTTGTGTGGGGTTATGGAGGAAACTCATGTGAGCACAGGGAGAACATGCAAACTCCACACAGAAAGGCCCAGCCTGAGCTTGAGAACCTTGGGGACAAACCCCCAAGATCCAACAGTCCCTCTGTGGGAATCGAACCCACGACCTTCTTGCTGTGCTGTGCCACGCGTCTACAACCATGGTCACGGCTCTGTGAGGCTGTACTTGGGAACAGTGGTGCTTTGAGATAAATGCTAATCTCAGCATGCTAACATGCTCACAATGTTTTAATATGCTGAGTTTCAGCATATTAAAACGTTTACAATGTTCACAATCTTAGTTTAGCGTGTTAGCTTGCTAACATTTGCTAATACGCACTAAACACAAAGCACAGCTGAGTCATCCAGATCGACATTCTTGTCTGGCAATAGGATTTGTTCTCAGTTCCCATCACTAACCATGATGGTCCATTGGGATGGGAAAACACAATGATGGAAACGGTTTATTCAGTAATCACATTTTCTTTGCTTACTCTTCATTTACCCCATTTTGTCTACTTACTGGAACTTATTTTGATCAGCAAAATGTGTTGGCGTGTGTTAGTGTGAGTGCAACGCACACATTAAAACAAAGGCAGGGGAAGGCGTGAGGGGAAAAATGACGACACAGAGAGAGTTTAGAAAGAGAATCTGGCAACTGAGCCCAAACCTGTTTATGTAAACATTAATCTTGGCTAAACTGCTGATAGATTGGCTTTACAAACACGCACACACACACACACACACACACACACACACACTGTGAGGTAATAGCTTCAATCCCACCTCTCTCAATAGATATACTCCCATGAATACGACGCACAGAGAGAAGCGAAGCCGCTTGTAATTAAGTTCTACATGTGCAAATCCAGTTGTGAAGCATTGCTTATGAGATCGGCTGTATAATCACATCGCCCCAAAAGGGAGAGACCGCTTACTTAGCATTTAAATAGGTTCCTTCCCCCCTGCAACTGTGTGTGTGCAGCACAAATATTGCACTACACTGTATTTCATTATGTGTGTCTCTCTGTGTGGAAGTGGAAAGAGTGTACATGTGTGTGAGAGACGGTGTGTTTGCACAATAAACACTGCCATGTATGAGTGTGTGGGTGTGTGTGCATCATAATGTATAATTTTAGTGTGTTCCTGTGTGGGTGTGGGAGTGTGTGATAAACACATTCTCTTATTGCAGTGTGTGTGTGTGTGTGTGTGTGTGTGTGTGTGTGTGTGTGCAATAAATCTTGCCTGCACATTATTTCTTAAGGGTCCCAGTGGAACATTGTAGTGTCAATAGAGCAGGTTTGAAAAGGGATGCAGAGGGAATATCAGAGAAAATTAACTGTGTGTGGTATATTGGTGGATTGCAAGGCAGAGCTCTCCTTTGGGGCCCCCCCTAAAAAATATCTATGCCATAGACATGTATATAAAGATGGACAACGCGTCTCCACTTCTTCCCACTTTTAAAAAAATCATGTCAACCATGCAAAGACATATGTAATGTCTGCCGGTAGAAACACCATTTCTGTGGCTATAAAAATACCATTCTTTTGCCTGGGCTTGTTCAGCTTTTGCTAATGGGTCTAAAGCGTTAATTATGGATGGCTTCACAAAAACAAAAAATCAGTGACTTCTTTTTTGTCCCGCCTCAAATAGCAAGACAAAAACAGCTGGATAACATCAACAGTGCGCACATTTTGGATAACGAATGTAATCTTTGAATAAATAATAGTCATGTCTGCCTCAACCCACATTAAATTATCATGTCAATCCTTCCATAGTATATGTCATGATGAATGGCCATACGGGCAAACATAAGCCAATGCAATGGCTTGTAGGTCAGGTGCTGGATGGCAGGATTTGTCCAAGAAAAAGATTGTGACGTTTCTAATGTTTTCTCTACTTCAGCTTGCACTATTTGTTTCTCTGACAACCCAATTTCTCCACTAGGAGCTTTCAAAATGTGCAATAGAAAGTTGACACAATCAGTTCAGTGGGTCATGAAACACAAACACGGCAAATGGGAAGCAGAAATCTCCCTTCCAAGGAAGTAAAACAAACACCTACTTACAAAAGGAAAATATGATATGATCATAATGACAACCTGCCAGTCCTTTTTATCCCCTTCATTTATTCTAATATGACATAAGATGTCAATAAATAATGGGGTGTGGGAGAGTAGCCATTTATTATTCATAAATGTCTCTTGTTATCAGAGAAACATGCTGCAATGTTGATTTACGACTATTGAACACTGTACAAGGAGAGAGGAAGAGACAGAAGGAGCGGATGACAGAGAGATAGAGGAAGGAGAAAAGAGATGGAGGGAGATGTTGAAATCAGTGCAAGAACAAGTGGCACTCATTATAGGACGCACAGGTATCTGCAGTTTTTAGAGAGACAATTTCAGAATTGTTCAGGTTTTTACTCTGGGAGATACAGACATTTGTAAAGCTGTAGAAGAGACCCTAAAGAAGTGTTACATGTCGGCTTGTAGTGAAATGTTACTAAACCTAAAGTTTTGGCAATATGAGTTGAAATGTCTGCATCCCTGAAGGTACTTTGCCCAAATTGTGGTTATAAAAAACAAGGATCTCGGAAATTGTTTTGAGTCCTTTACAGCCAGGAAATAAATAGAAGATAATGTTTAAAAGGGGATTTATTTATGATTTTACTCTGCAATTATGAATTGTACGTTTTATTGTAAATTCCATTGTAGATCAATTACAAGTAATTGGTCTACATCGTCTCTCTCTGAGGGAAGAGAGAGGTGCAGGTACAATTGGCTCATCAGATTCAGATGAGGGATCTAGAGAGAAAAATTGAGAAGCTGAACTTTATGCAGTGGGCCGAAGTGAAGGTGGATACCCTAATGTGTTGGAAAAGGGCAATAAAAATAACAATTTTCATAATAATTTCATCATCTCTGATCTCCTTGAAGAATATAAACCCAGTAGGGTCCTTAGATCTTTAGGAAGCAGTCAGTTGTACCTCGAGTCAGAACTTAACAGGGTGAAGCTGCTTTTAGCTACTATGCTGCACACAGATGGAACCAACTTCCTTGCCTTGCCTAGGCCATTTAAGGGTTAATATCGTCATGATCATACTTGGATTTTTGTTTAAATTCAACATTTGATTCACATTGACTATATTTTAAGAGCCTGGAATATCCTGGAAAAGAGATGGAGGGAGAAGCGGGAGTGAAACAGTAAAAAAGAGGGAACAATTGAGAGGTTATGGGTTGCTACCTGTGTGCAGGCGATAAATCATATCGCTATTTAGACTCCTTCTCTGTTTTACTTCTTTTTCCTGTCTCTTATTTTATTGCTCTTTCCCCTCCTGAGCTCTCTTTCCTGACCCTGATCTCTTTCTCTTTTTCTCTTTTGTTCCTTTTTCTCTCCATGCCATCCCTCACTTTCTTAGTTAGCCTCCCGTTTCTCATTCTTTCTTTCTCTTTCTAATTATTGCCACTGTGTGACCTTATCCGACATCTAGTTTAAAGGTCCAGCATATAGAGTTGCTGGAACACACACACAACCACACGCCTTGTTTCATAGTTCTGTCAGGTTGACCTCACAGTTACTTATAAGTGTGCACATATGTGTGCTCACAACTTATATGTTTGCCTGCTTGTGTGGTCCTACATGTCTGTGAATGTCTCTCGGTCAAAGGACAGCTTACACAGTGTTGCCAATTTAAAGTGCATTTGGTATGGCATTGACCTCCAGCCTGTGTGTGGCTTCACCCACAGTGCAGCCCACGCTGGAAGAATCTACAGGCTGCAGACAAGCAATTATGAACTGGCTGGTCCTCTTTAGAACCGAGTGTAGCATCAATGCTACGCTACACATGTTCTACATAGCAGGAAATAGTAAAAAAGTACCATTGTTTTTCCTGAGTTAAGTATGAAGTTGCCAAGTTGAGGAAGTCTAATTATTCTTAAATCCTTTACCCTGTATGTACGAACTTAACTGATTCCTGTGGTGCTGTTGCAGCAGCAAATAGCGAGAGGATACAGCAGAAAAATAGTTTCAAATAGTGCACATGACAATAGGGAATAATGCCACTGACAGACTTGTGCTAGACAACAATACACTATTCTTGTTTTTAATATTTTGTGCACTCCACAGGGGTATATTTAAAAATGAACCATTATGAGGAAATGGATTATGTGTGCTTTACATTCATTAAATGGATCCCTGCCCTGCTCGCCTGCCAGATACACATCGTTACCTTTGCTCCTACTGTATGTTCTTTATGTTTTTATCTTTGTAATGATGAAAAGGGAAGCTCTAGATGCCTTTCTCTCTGCAGGAGGTTGCCATCATTCTCTTAAGACTGCTTCCTGGCTGATAATGACAGAGCAGAAAGTACAGGCTGTCACCGCCTGATCCTCCCTCGAGAAGAGCAAGAAGGGAAGGGAAAATATAAAAAGCTACATGACTGAAAGGATAATTTGGGAAGTTTTTTCTTTTTTCTTAGTGTGTGGAAAAAACAGTTTTCATTGTCAGTGACTCTAGGACTTTTATTGTGCCTTTTGAGGTCTTATTTTTGTAGAAGTTTGAGTGGAGGGTAGTTTTTTTTTTTAGGGGAGTTTTTCAAGACGTTTCTGCTTTGTGTGTATGGTAGTGTACAGTGAGTAGTGGCAGCAGACATAGGGAGGAGAGAGAAGAATGACAATGCAGTGCTGGAACAGGACAGGCCATTGGTTGTAAGTGCTAAAAAGGATCCTGCCTTCCCTGTTTGCTCACTGTGTCAGGGAGAAAATTACTAACATCCCTACTACAAGTCTTCATTTGCTAAACAGATGCTGCTCAATGCCAAATGGGTCATTACACCAACTAAACTGTGTGTGAGTCTGAGTGTGCACGTGTGTGTTTGTGCATGCTGCGTGTCTGCGCTGACTTGATGTTCGTGCGTGACGCTGTGTGTGTGTGTGTGTGTTACTGTGTGCTGTTGCATGTGTCATTTTGCAGACTGTGTGTGGGTATGTATTATGAATTAGTATGTTGTATTGATGAGGGCATATGGTGTTTCCATATGGGGGTGTCATGCTTTGTGAAGTCTCAATACTGTGACCCCTAGTTGCTAATGTCTCTATCATACTCCATGTTATTGTTTTATTATTACTTTTTTTTAATGCTAATTTCTTATTTGTAGAATCAGGAGCTAACAGGGTATTTTATGGGATTCATTTTACTCTAGGTGCTTGTTTTTGATGCAAATGAAAGGACCCTGTTTGGATCAACAAGTTGTAGCATGTGCTTGCCAAAATCCTTTTGGTTTAGTCATGACACCTCAGTGAGTCAAAAACCTTCATAAAACAAAATTGTCAAGGGGGTTACCCCATTTACACCTGGCTTTAAAATGTGATCTGAAGCTGAATACATTATTTGAATGCGATCGGATCAGCCAGACCACGTCTGGAGCTGGTCAGACTTGAGTTGTGACATACCTAAGAAAATCCGCCCAGCAAGTTGAAAGGTCACTTAACTCCGCCTCTTGCTACTAGCTCAAGATGCCCGGCAAAAGCTACAGCAGCTAGCGAGTCTTCCCTTGCAAAAAGTGATTTAGAAATAAATGACGTACCTTCATGGCATTGCTTCCCTTTCCTGGGACGTGTCTATTGATAAGTCCACCATTCCTGCCTAACTTTTTTGCTGAGACCTGATCACAATGTGATACAATCAAGATAACGAGCACCAGGTGTAAATGGATCAAACATCATCATCGAGATAATGTATCCAGATACAGATCACATGTTAATACCAGGTCTAAATGGAGCCAGAGAGATCTCAAGCACCAGGTTCGGATGTATAGCCTCTGATCCATCCTATCTTTTTTGTATTGTCTAGATTCACAGACGGATTGAAGTTCCCAACTGGCATCAGAATATGTCTAAAATGACAACCTGGGATCAGATTTTGCTTCCCCAATGAGCTCTGATCACCGCTACTCACATTGACCAATGCACATGATCAAAATCACAAGGCCCTTCCAGGACATTGTTTGGCTGCCTACAGGCAAACCAAAATGCTCACTGATAAATACACTCTTAAGTACGGTGGCCCTGAAGGTCAAAACACAACAATATTTCAGATTACGGAAAGGGAGGGACAACTCTTCTTGTTTGTGATTGGACCGAACCCAAGTCAATTCAGTTTATTCAGTGCGGTGCTAGATTGGATCAACCGGAGAAACCGTTCTAGAACGTTGCAGGGAAAGTTGCAGTGGTGTGATCTGGCCCGTCTGTGCTCGACTCAAGCCGGCTGATGGCGCCGCCTGGGACTCAGCTTGAAGAGTCGCCAGTGGCTGGTTTTAGAACATAAGGCACGTCACCTGTTTCAACAGCCAATCAGCTTGTAGCAAAGTCAGCTGGTCATCTCGACCCACCCGTGTTTTTTTATGTTATCAATTTCTAGAAATGCAGCTGTTGGTTGGGCCTGCCAAAATCCTACTCCCCACTGCAAAATGATCCCTCTTGTAACTACAAGCGTGTGCTTTCTAGGGTACCATCCAGTGACCTAAAGATGTAACCTCAATAAATATGAAGTGTCTCAGACTTTGCAAACAATAGATAGGGGGTGGGGGTTTAATTTTGGCAGCATTAATTTGAGGCTGCCAAAATCCTACTCCCCACTGCAAAATGGTCCCTGTTGTAACTACAAGCGTGTGCTTTCCAGGGTACCATCCAGTGACCTAAAGATGTAACCAAAATAAATTTGAAGTGTCTCAGAATTTGCAAACAATAGATACGGGTGGGGGGCTGAATTTTAGCAGTATAAATAATATAATAGGCCTACATAAATGTATTACTTTTAAATTATTAAGCATTCTAAGTGCTCTCATAGTTTGTTATCGTGGATTTTATGGCGTACATTATGGGTTGTCTATCACTAGTACAATTCTGATGTTTGCATTGCGAAGTGTTCATTTTAAAACCTAAAACCTCAAATATAGGATTGCTTTTTTGTGATAAGTTGCTCCTCTTGTGATGGTCTGGTCTTTGTTGAGTGGTAGAAAGTGTATGAACACTCAGTTGTCAGAAGGAAGAGCGCTGTTGTGAAACTAAGAGGCAGATTGAACTAAATGAAAATAAGTGGCACCGAGAACAAGCGAATGCGCGTTCACGCGAAGGGGGGTAGGATTCTGAGAGAGAGAGAGAGAGAGAGAGAGAGCTGCAAACCGTAAACAGCTGTTTCTACGCGCCTCCCCCTGCTGATTTTGAGTGAATATTGTGAATGCTCTGATTAATAAATGTAAATAAGTAATGCTTTGTTTGTGATGACAGTTTTGTTTAGTTTTAACAAGCTTGAGTCGAGCAGAGGCAGGCCAGATCACACCACTGCAACTTTTCCTGCAACGTTCTCAAACGGTTTGTGTTTTGTGAAATGTTGTTGTGTTTTGACCTTCAGGGCCACTGTACTTAAGGCCTTTTGGAAAACTTCATAGACATCATGGACAATGGCAGTGTACACGTTTTAAAAAACAACTTAAGATGATGCAACTGACCAGGGTTTAGCGTAACCCTGTCTCCTGGAAAGTAATACTCATTTGTTTTTCCACTTGTGTTTTGTGGGGAAATTGTAATTGATACTGTAATTGCTGCTTGGATTATGTTTTGTGGCAATGCTTTTTAAAAAGAGGGAAGTGAAGGAAGTGCTACATTTTTGTGCCACACGCAAGTGGTAGAGAGGTTGGGGTGGATGTTGGGTGTACATAGTGCAGGACTTGGGGTTCGCATCCTGAGCCCTGCGTGTTATTAGATTTAGGCAAAAAAACCACTTTGAGTAAGGTTCGGAAAAGGTTTCGGTAAACTGTTAATAAAGTAAACGCGTCCTGTCTCATGTTACTTTTTTCTTTTTCAGTATTTAACCAAGACCAATATCTTTCCATAACCTTAACCAAGTGCTTTGAATGAAAGTTTTGTGGTGGTAAAATGCTACACCAGTTAGCAAACATATGCACAGCTACATTACACTGCTATATCAGCAATCCTGCATGCATTAAAATTCTACTCATTGGATTTGTAACAAAAACATCTTGTTTGTCTGCAGTTTCAACACAATCCATGTGTCCTTACTCAGAATGTTTTGATAGCAAACAGGTATTTAAAACTGCCCACTTGTGGGGCAACCTGGTGGACAAGGGGTTAAGGCTGACTCATGTCCAGCTGAGGAGCTTTTGTTGCATGTCATACGCCATTTCTCAACCCTCTCATTTCATGTCATCTCTCTACTGTCAGCTATCAAATAAAGGCATACAATTGTCAGAAAAATAATTTTAAGAAATGGCCCACGTGTGATCAGATCCTGTGAGATGTGTTGTAGTGCTGTGTGTGAGCAAGATATAGTAAGATCATTTAGAAGAAAACTCAAACAGTTGAAAATGAGTTCCTCATTAATGAGATCACTCCCTTATATGTATGAAAGTAATTTCTTAATGCTTTCCCTCAAACACCTGTTGCTGGGATCATGTTAAATTCATTTGACTAGCTTGTCAGCATAGAAATGGCTTTGCACTGTCAGAGGTGGGTGGTGTGATTCATACCCGCAGGAAGAAAACAGGCATTTTAATGAGAAATTGAATATGTTAGTTGGCTATCCCTAACCCCCATTAACTTTCATTATGTGCTGCCCTCAAGCAGAACAGATCTGGTACAGACCTGGAAGAAAGTCGCTTCTTTCAAAAGCTGCCCAAAGCAGAAGCACAGATTTTTAGCTCTTTTGATTGATTTTGATTGAGCTCAGAATGTCAGTGTCAGTGGCATATACCATATACATTTCTCCATTCAAACCAATCTCTTCTTGTTTGTGCTTCATGGTGATGTTGATTTCTGGACATTAGGCAGGATGGAAGATATCTGCTTATTCTCCTCTGTTTGAAACATTTCTTTTAAGGCTACAAACAGGAGAGTCTCTTTAGAAAGAAACCGGTGGGGAAGATATGAGTGAGGTGAAGGAAAACCACACAGCATTAACAAGGCTCCTTTTTAATGGCACGTTTAAAAATGAGCTTTTAGCAAAGGTGAAAATGTTAATCCTGGGTTAGACAAGCTTGCACTCAGAATTGAGTAAAAATGAATTTTGTGCAAGATACAGTGGTGGAGAGTAACTAAGTACATATTAAGTAATGTACTTAAGTACAATTTTGAGGTACTTGTACTTTACTTAAGTAAATCCATTTTATGTTACTTTATACTTCCCTCCACTACATTTCAGAGGGAAATACTGTACCTTTTACTCCACCACATTTATTTAATTAATTAAGTAACTTTACAGATTCAGGTTATTGATACTAAATATTATCAACAATTAAAATATGACATATTGTTATAGATTAAGCTACACAGCTGTATATAAAGTAATCAAAATGAGCTCCACCTTTACCATCTGCAACATTAAAGACATATGTACATTAATCTGTCAATGATTATAATCCAATAATACAATTTACATTATTCTGAAATGGGCCATTCTGCATAATGAGTACTTTAACTTTTGGTACATTGAGTATTTTTGAATGCTAATACTTTTATTATTTTAATTAAATCAAATTTTAAAATCTTTAACTGCGATATAGACGTGATATATTCATATAACTTATTTTTTTGGCAGTTTATATCCACTGACACAGCCAGCTGCCCTAGTGTTTTCCCCTTGTCTTGTCTCGTGATTGTCTGCTGATTGTGTTCACCTGTGTCTTGTTGCGCACCTGCCTCTGTTTTCCTCGTTTGCTCTCCCCCTATTTATACTGGTGTTTTTCCTTTGTTCTTTGTGGTGTCATTACCCTATGTCGCGTGTGCTGTGCTTGTTGTGGTTCTGGTGACGACACCTTGTTCCTGTGTTTTTCCACGCTGGAGTTACTGTTTTCTTATTCGACTTACCTGTGCTGTAAGTATTTAAAATAAACCGTGAACCTGCCTTGAATCCCCACTATTGTCTGCGCTTGGGTCCTCTCCTACACCACACCTTGACATATAAGGTAAAGATGACCTTGATTACTGGCCTGTATGGGTAAGCTTTATGTCAGTATAATCTGTACTGAACGAACACACACACGCACGAATATCTCAGTCACATTCAGATTATATACGCACATACTGTACATTATGTATTGGGATACCTGTAGATGTGTAAAGATAATAAACACACCTACACAAATGCATATACAGGGTAAAGATACATGCGCACACACACACTCAGGCCTGCACAGAGACCACTGTGGTCTTAGAGGCTCTGTGCTGAATGTGATGTTATTAGAAGTGGCTTAATGGTGCCATATTGTGTCCCTTCTCCGCCAGCCACACATGCGCACACACACTCACACACATTAAGCTGCAGACTCAAGACACAGACCTACTATCATGCAATTTCATTCGGTCAGACTTGACAGATGTTAATAAACAGATCTAAGACATACAACTGGAAGGTGTCATGGTTGAAAGTATATTCAGACCACCATGAAAAAGCTCATTCTCTATAAATGGTAGCTACTGACTAGATGGCTACATGACTGGCAAGGTCACTAAGTAGGTGACTCTCTGACTAGGTGAGGAGATGACTGAGAAGATGACGTGCTGACTTGCTGAAATCACTTTGTAATGCCTAGGTGGCTGTCTGACTAGGTCAGACAGCTAATTGAAACCAAACTCATCAGAAAAATGAACACATCAGTGTGATAAGAACTACCTAAAATGACAGAAAACATCTTTGGGAAAATTTTATTTGACGTATAAAATGTACTTTGATTTTTCAGTTTGGCCCATGTCCCATCCGCTAACATGTTTGGTCTGACTAGGTGACAGGATGACTAGCTAGGTGCCTAGATGTCTGACTAGATGACTTGGTGACTGACTGGGGACAAGGTGATTGGCAAGATGGCCATGGCTCACTGATTGGCTTGCTGCCAGGCCAAACAGGTTGCTAGATGGCCGGTGATGTGAGTGACTGAGTAGATGACTGACTTGATGATAATGAGAAATTCTAATGACAACAGAAGAAAATGGTCTTGGGAAGGGAATAATGAAATCTTCTGATTGAAATTAGCTAGAAAAACTTTGCTGACTGGCTGGCTGAGTGACTCATTTTGTGTGTGTGTGTGTGTGTGTGTGTGTGTGTGTGTGTGGGGGGGGGTGTCCAGTCTGGTCTATGGTGAGGTAATTGTAAACTCTACTGTGTAATCCAGGATGACTAGCAATCAATTGATTGAGGCTGTGCTGAATGCTGAGCAAAAGCCATCAATTTGCCCCCATTTTTCCTCTGGTGGGGGTGTAAATGTGTCCCATCCACGCCTCTCTGCCCTTGTATGTCTTTCTCTTACTCTCCGCTTTATTTCTCTCTCTCCTTCTTGCATTGCCTGCCATACTCACTCATCCCTTTCCTCTTGTCTATCTGCTGCCGTACCTCCTCCCTCTGCTTTTCCTCCCCCTCTCCCTAGCACCCCTCACAGAGCCGTGACCATTTTAGGGGAAATCCATTTCTCTTTACCCAGATTATCACATTGCCCCTCTTAGTAATTGAACCAGGCTGCCTAGTCAATGGGATTGTATTGGAATACAATACCCTGCTGAATGGAGCAGTGGTGGATCATGAATAGCCAGAGGTAGCACTAAAATTGTCTGGGTGTTGTACTGTGCTGTAAAAGACAGATTACTCAGATTTTTAACAAGGCCTCAATAGAAAATAATTACTTTACCAAGAGAGGCTTCCCTGATCCTGCCTTTTCAAGCTTTCACCCTCCAAAAAAGTGTCTAATGAACTGTGATTGTATCAGTTGCTTAGGTCATGTGGCCCTGCTTTAGAAGGCTAACCAACATTGCCTCTTTAAACATGAATCTGCCTTTTAACAAGAGCCAGCTTTCAGGCATGCTGAAAGGCTTCTGTTCCAAGAGAAGCTGCTGCCTCAACTGTAAAAGTCACCCATGACCTTTACAACAAACTCATGGCCGTTTCTATAATTGGTTGGTTCACTAGACGTCCTCTACAGCATTTCTCACACCATTTTGCTAAATGAAGTATTTATCATAATATAAACCTTCTCTTGTCTCTCTGCAGTGGTACCTCCTTGCAGCCAGGATATTTTTACTTCTTTTTTTTATTACATTTTCAGCCTTTTCGCTTTCTTGCGAGGGGGAGGCAAGTCTGTGTTGTGTGCATTGGTGACCTCTGCGCTTGAAAATGTCTCATTTTCAGCAGTCTGTGTCAGCGGGGGTGGTTTTTGTACCACAGAGACAGGAGAAGGAGTAGCTGAATAACATCTAGGGGGAGACCCTGTATGTGTGTTTTTGTACACACAAATGTGGGCATTTGCCTGCCTGTGTTTGCCACAGATGTTGTGTGTGTGCATGTGCCATGTTGGACTCCAGAACAACTCAGCAGCTGCTAATCTCTCTCTATCTCTTCTCCCGTCAATAGACACTTCCTTTCTCTCGGTTTGGCTTTCCCTCTGTCACTGCTCTTTCTCTCCTTCCTCCATTTCATTTTTTAACCCTCATCTTGCCAATTTTTTGTTATTCTTTTTCTTACATATTTCTTCTCCTTGTGTTACTCTAAGGGTTTTCTCTCCCATACCTCCCTCTGTCCCTCTCTTCTCTCTTGCTCTCTGACCTGTCATGCTGACGCTGTTGTCAACACTAGGCTGGACTGAAATCCCTTTCTTCTGTTCCACCTCTATCCATTCCTCCTGTCCCATTTTTCTCTCAATCTGCTGTCCTTTCTTTTATATCACATCCTCCCACTCATCTCTCCTAGCTTGACTCCTTTTCTAATATTTTCCCATTTCTTTCTTTCCGAAGATCAACTCAACTGAACTTTACGTTCATTTTATTGCCATCTGTAGGAATTAAAAATACATGCAGGGGAAATTTTAAGGGGAAAGAGGGAGAGTGCATGCGATAAAAATACAAAACACTCTTTGCTCTCACGTTTTTCTTTCTCTATTCTCCCCCTCCCTTCCCCTCCCTTCCCTCCATCAGACTCCAGTGCTCCCACTTTCCCTCACGCCATGCCCTTTTGCCTCTCCCTCCTTCCTCTTTATCATACCTCAATCCTTTCCCACCTCCCTCCTGTTGAGAGAGTATGATGAGGAATGTGAGGAAAAGGACAGGAAAGCTTAAATTTCCCAGTAGAAATTAACGGAGGTGCACATCAAAAGGATCTGAATGCAGTTGTGAAGGGACCGTGGAGCTGAGAGAAAAGGTCAATGCTTAGTTTTGAAAGAATCTGCTGATGGAGTGTTTCCAACGCAAATCGATGAAAGAATTTGGTAATTTTCTCAAATCAAGGGATGTTTTCTTGTGTAATGACATTACCTTATTTTCCAAAGATACTGATAAAATTCTTGAAACAGTTTAAAATGCACTGGAAACAAGTGGTTTATCTGACCCATTAGCCGACTCTCCCACTCGATTTTAACTGAATTTTGATCTGAATACGATGTTAGATCCCCTTAATGAGTCCAAATCATTCTCTCTCCTTTACTGAATATATTTAAGTTTAACTTTCAAAATATAGAAGTAATCTGCAATCATCTTTTGCTGACTGAGATGGCAGAAACACTACAGTTATGGGAGGGAGCCTAATTAATAATAAATGTTGATTAAATACGTAACTGACACTGAGAGCTTGGTGAGGAAAACAAGAGAGGTCCAATTCACCTCTGGCTTCTGCAGTGAAAAGAACATGATGGAGGGAGAGAAGAAGAAGAGGTGAGAGTGGGCAACATCACTTCACTCCTCTTCAACAGAAGTTACTGTACGGTTTGCACGGTCTCCAGTTGATCGTTTCCAAAGTCACCAAAACTGAAACATTTCTAATCTAATACCCAAAGCTAATCATGTGGAGTTTGTCTGCATTAGAAATTATTATAGGAACACTTAAGATTAACTTATAGACTGAATACAACTTTTACCCAGCTAACTGCTCAAGCTAGCAGCTAAGGACAGACATGCCCACAAACAAGGCATTCCTGACATCCCACAAAGAGATTTTTCAATAAATTTTTACTCTCATGGGAACCTATTACATATCATAATTATTAGCAAGTTCTTTAAACCTGTATTACTAGATTCATCAACAAGCTGCAAACACCACATTGGTGTATTATCACCATAGAGTTTTTGTGGCTAACGTGTTAGCAATCAGTTGCTTATTTACACACCCAGCAGACACGGAGCAACATTAGCATTCATTTGGGGTCGTGTTTCTGGCCACCTGGCTAATGTAGGTCCAATATACACTCTCCTTTTCACTCTGTTTTGGTCTCCACTAATTCCTGAGAAATCATCTGTGGGTCAATTAATACAAGCAACATCTTTCCCATACTTATTTGACCCATATTAATTAGATGAGTTGTAAATAGTACTGCAATGCAAAATACCACAAAATGGCCAGTTTTAGTGCAGTTTTTTGGAAAAGGTGCTGCAGATTTTGGGCCACAATCACAAAAAAACCCAACCCCTTTGCAACATCCTGCAGGGACTGAATAGAATAGTGAATCGTGGATTTGACCGCCTGTACCAACATTGAAAC
The DNA here is from genome assembly GCA_002120245.1 of Maccullochella peelii. Lineage (NCBI taxonomy): Eukaryota > Metazoa > Chordata > Actinopteri > Centrarchiformes > Percichthyidae > Maccullochella > Maccullochella peelii. The sequence continues at coordinate 55,223 of LKNJ01001703.1, forward strand.
CCCATGCACAGTAAATATTGCTTTAAAATGTAATTGAGACAATATGAGAAGTTAACTGCAGCTGTTCCCTGCCTCACTGAAAAAAGGAGCGACCAAAGATATTTAGAAAGTGTGTGACAGAGGCAGATATGGAAGGCTATTAGCTTGCTAACTTTGCTGCACTCTTTCTTGTGACTTTTCTCCATTTCAATGGGACTCTTTGCCATAATATCATATTGTGGACATTTTCTGGTTGTCTGGCTCGACCTTGTACCTGCACATCACGTTGACCCAGAAGAGTTTGGAATTGGCCGCCTCATGTACGCTGCTGTCCGTCAAATGCGCACTGAGCCGCTTTATCTCTCTCTCCTCGTCTGTCTCTTCTGGATCCAGATGAGGAGGCGATCAGCCATATGCTCCTCTCCCTCAGATATAACCTCAGAGAGAGGAGGCCAGAATGGAGAGGAGCTCCTCTCTGCTCTGTTGCCCTGGGGGGAAACAATGTTCCACTCTCCTCCTCTCCTTCAGCCAAAGGAGCAAGAGATATTAAAGGAGTAAGTAAGAAGAGAAAAGAGGAGAAGGAGGAGGAGGAGGTGTGCAGTCTTGGCACACACTCCTCCCCTCTCCTTTCCTTCTGGCAGACAAGCAATCTGACACAACTGATTACTCATCTCATTACAGTCAGCGCTTAACCTCTGTAGAGTGTGTGTACGTGTACGTGTATGATTGGCTTCATATCCACGCTTAATTGTGTGAACATACATGTGTGTCTGCTCCTATGTGACCTTCAGTGCATGTGTGTGTTTGAACGTGTGTCTGGCCTCAGTCCACTAAATGCACTCCAGGAAACACTTGAGGATGCTGTTTGATCAAATAACATTTGATCTGACATATGTGGGTTTAGTATTTTCTATGCATGTTCTTAGCAGCTGTGTTTTTCAGGCACATCAGTACTGTAAACGTAGCAATTACTAGTGTGTGTGTGTGTGTCCTTAGAGTTCATTTATGTTTAGCATGCCAAGCTAAATGTCCTGCAGCACTTGGCTGTGCTACAATAAGAAAACGTTCCAGTTGAGTATTGTGTGTGTATACACCTACATCATATGTTTTTCTGTGTGTATAAGGGAAAAAAGGGATGATAACATCACATAACTAATGCTTGGGTCATGTGATGTGTTTTTACTGTTGTCATTGAATGGCAGAGGCAGGTGTTGCTACAATAAGGGCTCACTGTCAATCAGTTTGAGATGTAATCGGTTGATATGTGTGTCTAGGAGAGAATATTGAAGGAAAAGAAAAATGAGGACAGAGGAGAAGTAAGGAGAAGTTGAGCAGGAGGAGACAGAAAGCACCAGTGCTGAAGGCCATACATTTGTTATTGGTCCTGTGTTGTGCATGACAGGGGTGGGTGGGATAAAATCTTCTCCCATGGTACATGTAATTTTATATAACAATGTCAATATACTGTATGTCATTATATATGGTAGTAAGTTTTTTTTTTTTTTTTGTAAATTGGATTGAGAACCCGTTAGATAAAATCACCCAATAAATAAGTCTTCAATTTGGAGTTATTGAAGAGGAAAAAAAAAGTCTTCCAAGCTAGCTAGCATGCTAACTGTCAGTTACCAAGCTTGCTAGCTTGGTTGCTAACTGGACAATAATTTCAATCCTGAGAACAGAATTCCAGGTGGGAGTAAACAGCGCAGTACAAAGAAAATAGAAAGAAGCTCAGAGAGCTTGCCCAGCTTGCTTGTGTGTTAGCCATTAGCTCACCAGTGACAGTAGTCCACCAACTGGCCCTGTGAGTTGTCCCTGTTAAACACCTTTTTGCGCTTTTTTCAGATGAATTTCACTATGTCACTTTCTGCTGTGACTGTGCCTTTACATATGCCACAATGTTCAGAATCCTGAGGAACTCTGGTAGGTTAGGGGTCTAAGATACTACCTGAGCGATCTCAATGACCTTTGTATCCCTTTGTATCATCCGTCCTCTTTTTTCCCCCCAATTTTTGTCACCTCTCCACCGTCCACTGTCAACACTGTCAAAAGAAGGCAAAAAACAAAACAAAAAACATTTTCAGGAGTGTCAGAATCACAAATAATTAGCAGAGAATAACTACAATGACCAATCTAACCAGACAGCCCAAAGTCCAATTCAGAAGCCCAGAATCTTTAACTGATTAGACTGTAATTAGGACAAACAAATCAGAAATGAGCTGACATGAGGAAGGAAATATTATGCACTGGCGTGTTAGAAAACGTGTTATTCTTCCAGTTATTACTATCATGGTACTATAATTGGGACAGTATCTCTATTTCTATATTTAACACTGCCCAGCTCTATCACCAAAACCTTGTACATGACAAATGTTATTCTGGTATTCTGTTTACCCCTTGTTGGGCATTTGCTTGTGTGTGGTGATGATATTCTGCCCTTTAGCTTAATCTCTCTCTCTCTTCTTTTTCTTTCTGTTTCTTTTCCCTCTCATCGTCAGCCAGAAGGTCACTTTGTACCTGCAGCCACACAACACAATAATCTGAACCTGACATAGAAGCCTTGTGTGTATATTGAATTTGTGCAGCACTTCTGAATTTGGGTCTCTTTTGTATCGCCCCCGTGTGTTTTTCCATGTGTGTGTCTATGTGTGCGTGAAGCTGGCAGAGTTAAATTCAGGGAACCCAGATGGCCTCCAACCCCAATTGAACCAAATGTGAATTTCCTCTCAGCCTTCAGGAGACACAATTCCAAAACCTCAGCATTGGCACCGTGAGCAGAAGCTGGTCTTTTTTGGCTCCAGCTGTCATGACAATGTACCCTGATCCCCGGAAAATCCCCATGGGTTCTCCCATAAAGTCGGCTCCACCATCTTTTCCAATTCAGTCACTAGGAGGTTGTACATTGACGTGACATTACAGATAAAGGGAGGAGACAAATCTCCCCTCTTGTTCATGGCTGGGAGAGACAGCGGTAAATGTTCAGCGTTATCAAACCTGACTGCTGGAGTCATGTGGGGAGCTGCTGTAAAACACCTGCTAAATGCACAACTCGGACCGCGTAGCAGTTGATTTGTATATTCATGCCGTAACTGGGGGTCAGGCTGAAGGGGGGTGGGGGGGGGTGGGGGGAGCGTGGTGGTACAGTGTGACAAAGAGAAGAATGGAAACAAGCAGGAGTAAGTTAACTTTAATGAGACTGACCTTGTCAAACAGACTGTGGGCTGTTTTCAAAGCCAATGTTTGTTGTTGAAAAAATAACTAACTTACTGTTTGTACTTTATTATTATTCATGAGAAAATACTATGTAGTTGTACTAAATGAACCCACTCCTCTGCTGTCATAAGTCGCTGCAGTGGGTGTTAGAGGTGGGTGGGCAACTTGTACACTTGCTGCGTCCCGATCCCATACTACATAAAGATTTTATACATTATGTACTCATTATCATATGATTCTGATATGAGGTTCTGATTCTGATGATGTTTTGGGAGACAGTATCGAGGAACTCATTCTCATCCATCAAACTACTTTGTTTTTCCAAGATCTTCCTAGAGTTGTGTCACCACCATTCAAAATCAATTCAATTTCTTGCAGCTGTGAGTCACTCCTCCATCTTCTTCCTCCATCTTCTTTGTGCAATGCATTGCAGGACAATAATAACAATTCCACCAACACAAACGACAAAATACGTCAGTCCAAAATGACCCATACAACTAATTACAACAAAGATGTTGTTTCTCACCTGCCACCTTGGTTAAATGATAAGTCTGGTGATATTCTAAGTTTCCCATGAAAAGACAAAAACCCAACAATTACTTGATCCTACCAATTTTGTCTATGTTGCCAAAGCCTGGTATAACTTATTCCTCTGTGCTGTAGAGCTGCATGGTTGTCCAAAAACTATTAAAACTATTGGGCATGTCCCCCTCACTTTTCAAAATGCTATTTTTGCCACCCTCCCCACACTATACACTTCATATAGCCGCTGTGTTTTTCCAGTAGCCGGGTCGGGTGTTGGATGGTTGGTTGGTCTCCTGGTCTGCTGCTGCTGATGTGCAGTGAAGCCTCATGTGGGACCTCTCAGTGGGTTTCTGGAGGGTAGTTTAGGTGGTTGGAAGGGTAACCCTGAGTGGCTTATTGCTAAGATAGCAATTAAGTTGTTCTAAGGTGCAGGGAAGACATATTAGAGAAGTGGAGTTGAGTGACATTCCCCTTTAAGTTGTGCATAAGCAGCCTTTTGCCATCATTTCTCTATTGATCCTCTTTTAACGCTCTGAAGAAGAATATTGACTGCTGAGTTAGCCACTGATTTGTGTAGCTCAACACATAATGTGGGTGTTTGTGCATTAGCTCTGATTGCACCTGTGTGTGTGCCCCTTCTGCATCCTAAATCAAACCAAATAAATGAAAAAAGGGGTGTAAAATGGCCGCATATGAAAGCTGCAGCCTTATAGGAAGCCCATAAAAAGCAGGAAGATAGCATGAGCGCTGGACGAAAAAGCTCGCCTGGAAATGCTTCAGAGCACACTTTTGTTTGCTTGTTCCTTCCAAAACAAGTCAAACTCAGCAGTTCACAAGAAGTGGCATGTTCCTCTGTTGTGATTTCACTCTCCATTCTTGTCTCAGGTATTTGAAAAATGCCTCAGATAAATATTGGATGAGCAAACGTCAGCACAACAGCTTCAAATGTTGGAGGCTATTCGAATGACAGCCGATGCTCTGTGGCAACTGTGGCATTTTGGTGATTTCAAATTCTCCATTTTAAAGAAGATGTGCTGAATGTAAAAGCAGTACATGGGCTTTTTTCCCCCTGAAAGTGCACGCCTGTTTCAGTTTTTGAGAAAAAGTGAGCAGCTCCAAAAACTGCCATGCAAACGGTTCTGTTCTTTCAATTTCGTGGAGCTCACAGAGAGGGGGGTTCCAGCTAATGGTTTGTTTTGTTGTTGACAGGAAAATAAGAAAGAAAAGGAAGATGAGAAATTTACTCATTTATTCACTTTTCTGTGTGCATATTTGAGAGGGAGAAAAAGCAAAAGCAATGAGGAGAGAATACGAGACAGGAACACTGAAAGAGGGATGATTAGATAGTCAGCACAGAGTTAGTACACAGCTGTTCAGATTTCTCTTGTGTGGTAAATACAAGTATGGCAGCTTTCAGAGCAGGACTCTAGCAGGCAACAGCGATTTAATAAAGAATGTGGAGACTTGCTGTTGCTGCAGTTTACGGCAACCAAATATACGTACGTATCTGCACATTTCTGTGTTTGAAGCTGACTTTGTGGCTTTGTTGAGAAGATGTGAATTTTGACAACATAAGACGCGTCCTTTATTGGATGTTAGATATCAGCCAACGGTGAGCCCGAGTTAAAAGTATTGTGCAAATCTGGGAAGAGTATTTTTAAAAAGAACAAGTGGGTGGCTTATAAATGAAGGATTAGGTTCTGAGTATCTACTCTTCTTTAGCCTCAAATACCTTTTTAAACTGCTGAACTGGATGTAAATGAGTATCACAGGAGAAGTGGTATTTAACTTTAAATGGAAGTCAAATATTATTTTTCAATAAAGTGTGATTAATAGATGACAAACTCCAAATCAAATCCGTTCAAAATTAGTTCTATTCATTGCTGATAGTGGGTTTTGGTGGATTGTTCGAGGACACTCAGATTCATGATTAGTTTTATGGCCATTGCATTCTGTCCAATGAAATTTGCTCACAGGGCACATACGATGAAAACTTTTTTTTTTTTTTTTAGGCTTTCTTGTGCTTTTGCGTTTTTGGGTCCACAAAGCATGCAGTTTAATGATAAAGCCCTTCATGACTTTTCACATTTTACTGGACCTAATGGCTCAAATTAGGATGATACAAAAAGTCATTTTTGAGTGTTTGTGATGCCAAGAAAAGTGATTCCTGCTTTACAGCCGATGTTTTGTAATGATTGTGTATGGGGAAAGCCTTACTAATATCTCAGTAGCAAAGGTGGAAGTGGTGTGACGTTATAACGTCAAAAAGAGAAAAGGTCCTGTTGGGTTGTTAGGGCAACAAAGCATGACACTACGTTCAGACTGCAGGCAAGAAGTGGCCCAAATCTGTTTTTTATGCTCACATTCGGCACAGATCACATGGAATCTGATCTTTTCAATTCTGATTTGGACCACTTTCATATGTGGTCCCAAATCAGATACAGGTCTGAATTTTTGCAATGCGACCTCTGAACATATCGGAATCCGTGCGACTTTTACGTCACTCTAGATCGACATTTGTCACAATTCTGCGCTGGCGGGAGTCACAGTGAATACAAAACAATAATTATAACAAAACAATAATCTCATCCTCGTTATCATCCACTCATGAATTTGCTGGCATCCACTGCACATCAACTTCTAAATGAAACCGTAAACGCTGACTTCAGTGGCCTCCATATTTACTTCCGTAAACAGTGTGCTGCGTGTAACGTCTTTGTTATTGTTCTTTTGCACATGTGGGTCAGTTCAGGAGCGTGACCATTTCACACGGGAATCTGAAATTGGCCACATGTAAAAAAAAAAATAATGTGAACAGCCAAAGAAAATGAATTTGATCTGAGCAATAAATCTGAATTGAGCACTAAGGCTTGCAGTTTGAACGCAGTTTTTTTCTGAAGGGCCTCAGTGCATCACATTTTTGTTTTTTTGAGTGTTGCTGTTCATCATTTTTCGTATTACTCTGTGTCACCAATTTCTTGGAACATAGGCTGCTGCAGAGCCAGCATTGCAGATACCAGAAGGGCTCTTGGGCTCAAATTGCAATATTTCAGAGACAGACAGTGGTGAAACAAATGCAAGAACTTGTATTTAAGGATAGAAATTTACTTCAGACATCACTTTAAGAATGATTGATGCTTCTATTTATTGTATCATCTGTCTGAGGTGAAGGTAAATGCAGCATAACGAGTATGGATAGCATGCATATACTGTGTATTCCTGTTATTGCATATCTGTCTGTGACTTGATTCTCACAACATTCACACAAAGCTTGCAGGAATGTGTGAGTGCTGCAGTCTACCTCGTCTTAGACAGGAACACACTTTCTCTGGTCACATCATATTGGCTTATGCTAATTTTTTGCAGCATAAAAACACAGTCGGTAATGAGTAATTTCCCCAGACATCAGTCTGAGATCCTCTTTCATTTTTGTTTTGTTATTTCATCTTGCTGTAAAGGGAAAAGGGAAGATTTTGTGTCAAGAGGGTTCCTCTCATTTGTTGTGTATGGTAAGATATCAGTGACTTGAGTTACATGTGTAACAATCAAGACAAAGAGAGAGAGGGAGGCCGAGGTAGAGAGTCAGGGACTGAGAGAGATGTGTTGATGGTTTTAAAACACACCAATAGGTTCTTGATCTTACTGAGATAATGACAGTGGTAGTTTGAGCGTACCGTTATAGGCCCAGAAACCTAGAAACCAACCCACCTGGCCCCAGGTTTTTTGCATGTAAGTTAGTCTTTGTTAATTTGATTAAACACTTTATTCCATACTATGCACCATGTGGGCACAATATAAACTAAAATAATGAAGGTTTTATAACAACATTATATATAGTAGGCCTTCTACAAGACAGGCACACAAAAAGACATGATAATATAGAAGCTGGTTGATATTGTACTTCAGTGGTGCAAATTCCCAAACAAATTTGCAATGCTACATTTACTGTATTTCAAAAATAATGACTTGCTCCATTGTTATATGCTCCTCAGGAGTTTGTGTACTTTCATAAAGAAATAGATTTCACATTCATATCGGTATGGTGTAGAACAGTCGTAACAGGATATGCTATCTAAGATAAAAGCCACATGCTGTGCTGCACCTCATTTGTTCAAATTCAAGTACAGCTTTGTGAGTGTTTGAGTGTCTTAAACTTATTTATCATATCTAAAGCTACAAAATAAATATATACAGTGTTCAAGCCCTGCCTTTAAGAAAGAAACCTCTTTGATCTTTGCTTTTTATTTTACTTGTGAACTTTTCTTTTGGCATCTGCCTACACAAATACAGTACTGTATGTCCAAATGTGTCTCCTGTATATTCATACAAACTTTTGAGAAGATTGTGTCTGTGCTGTACACGTGTTTCCATGCTTATTCTATATTCTTGTGTGTGTGAATGTTTGTGTGATGTGTGTGAGGTGCATCTATGTGTGTGTGTGTGTTTGTCAGTGGTGGGTCGAATCAGCGTGGCTGGTGTCTTGTGTGGGCGGACAGGCAGACAGCACCCTGCTTTCAACCTGACAGCAAC
>LKNJ01001703.1:63493-103493 GCA_002120245.1 Maccullochella peelii
AGGGATGGAGAGAGAGAGATAGGAAGACAGAAGGAGAAATGCGATGGTCGCAATGGTTCTCAAAATACTGGTAACATTCCTTACTGTACTGTAAATTCTTAAGTAGCAGCTGAAGCCTTTATTTACCTATTTTGTGTATATTTTGCCCCCGTTTTCTGCTCTGTTCCTGTTTAAATTTCCTGTTGGTGCTGTTTGCTGTTGAACGCAAAACTTCCTCCAAGTTTTCCTGTTGTCTTGTTGATAGATTCTGTGTAATGTATATTTCCACTGATTTGATCAGTACAACAGCAGAGTCATGTCATACTCACCACTCTGCTCCACTGAGTTTCTCTTCTCGAGCAGAAATGCTTTTTTCATTCACTTATTATTTCCAGTCGCTTCCACTTTGCCATGTTTTTGGTCATTGTTAAGCTCCTGTCAGTTAAACTTTAACCTTTCCTGCACAGACATTTCACATTCAAATATGTGCTCAAAGCCCATAATCTCTACCTCTTTTGGTGGGCTTTTAATGTGAAAAACAAAGTGTAGAAAACTTTTACAGGTGTTGGATTTTAAAAAAAGACTAAAAAACTAAAGGCAGAAGTCACACAAAAGATCCAGACATGGGTATAAGAGCAGTGGTGGAGGAAGAATTTGGATCACTTAAGTAAAAATGGCAATACTGCAATATAGAAGTACTCCATTACAAGTAAAAGTCCTGCATTGAAAAAGTACGTACAGTAAGTATTATCAGCAAAATGTACTTAAAGTATCAAAGTTCTCATAATGGCGCCTATGAGTGTTTTATTACTATATATTACATTACTAAGTTTAATATTACTGATGCATTAATGTGTGCTGTGAGGAGCTAATTTGAACTATTTTGTATACTGTTATATTTTATAAACCCGTCATGTGTTTTGTGTGTAAAATTATAATCTGTGAAATAACTATGAACTAACCTTCTCAAAGTTTAAAAGTATAATATTTGGTTCTGAATTGTAGTGGAGTAGAAGTATAAAATAGCATGAAATGTAGTAGTAGTACCTCAAACCACAACATCCCAGGTTTGAGGTACTTTGTTGCATGTCATTTCCCATCTCTCTTTCCCCATTATTTCCTGTCATTTCTCTACTGTCACCTCTGTAACAAAGGCATAAAATAAAAAAACCCATCAGCACACTGTAGGTTTTACATGATAATGCCTGACAAGGATCACTGTTATATCTAAATATTGCTGTTTTATATATTTATTAGGAGATATTATTACAGCATGCAGGTCTTTTATTTGACCTCAGCCTTTTGGCTTTTAATGTGAAATATATTTAAGAAGTGTAGAGTTTCATTGACAGCAGCTTAATGATCCAAAAAATCTCAGAGTAGAGGCAATTGGAGATAATTTGTTCTTGCTGACTATTATTTGACACTGTTCGTTATTTGAATGCCGTTTTACAGTATGTGAGAACTGACGGTATATTCTCCATCTCTCTGAGTGTGGTGGCATCATAGACTGGATGGGACATGGGCCAAACTTTAAAAATCAAAGTACACGTCAAATAAATTATTCCCAAAGATGGTTTCGGATCATTTCAGGTAGTTCTTATCACGCTGATGTTTGTTCAAGTGTTTGTTTCTCTGATAAGTTTGGTTTCAATTAGTTATTTGATGCTATGAAAAGGGGGTGTGACGTCATGATTGACAACTGTGAGTGTGCTCGCGATTGGTTCAGGCGGGTGTATGGGCGGGAACTTGATCACTACTGCGCAGACTCTGGCTCCAAATTACGTCACCAGCGCAAGATGGCAGCTCCTGTATCCGGGGTAGTTTGGCTTCATTTTTGTACAGTGGGAGGAAGTGGAGACGCATCGTCCATCTTTATATACAGTCTATGGGTGGTATTAGTGTGACCTGTGGAGGGAAAATGGAGAAAGAGTGAGACTGTATGAGTTCATGCAAAGAGAAAGCGAGTGGGAGGGTTAGATGGAAAGACAGACTGAAGAGGAGGAGGCTGCATTCTGCCTTGACAGCCCATATTGTATCACTCTGATCCCGGCTTGGTTCTGATTGATGGCATAATTACAATATGGATATGAGATATTTACATAAGGCAGTCACAATTATTCACAGCCACATACTTTTGACTGAATACATGAGCCCCAAGCACTTTATAAAGCATGTAGTTGGAACAAGAATACCGTAAAGAGCAACTTCCTTTTTACATATAATCACTACGGTGGAATTTGAACTGTTTCCTATGTTTCACTGTTTCCATGTTTCCATTTCCATAATCACTGGTATTTTGCAGAGACATTTTATGCCAAAACATGGAAGGATGCTGCATATGGTTAATTTGTATGTTTTTATGTGTTGTTGTTATGTCAACCTTCGTTTTAAAGTCAAACTCATGAAGAGAACATTTTGTATATCACTGCCATTTTGAAAAAAATACCTGCATCTTCTAAAAGTTGTATTTTTTTAATGTCTCAAAACAGGATTGAGATTGTCTGCCATTTTCTTTTTAACACGCATTTCTAAAAGAGCAGGAGACAGGCAACGATGGCATATACTATGACAAAGGTTCCCAGGCCAGACTCAGATAGAAAATATTGAGGTTACATGCCACATATGCTTGATTTGCCTTTTATCTATAAAAATCATGCATTTATGAGATAACACCGTGTCATGAATTGTTTTTGACCCATGAAGACAAGAAACCCAACACACAAAGGGCGATGTGCACTTTCAGTGTAGGTAGAAAGTGAAAAATGTCAAATTTCCAAATGTCAGCGTTATCACGGAAGGTTAGCATGGAGCAGCGGCATGTTATTCCTACAGTCTTAGACAGGTCCAGTGATATTTGTGTACATGAACAAGCCTGTCTGTGCTCGGTGCTATTTTGGTGAGGGTTGCAGGGTTACCATGAAGATCAAGAGCAAACCCCATTGGAACTCATTTCTGTCACTTTATATTCTAAAGACACAATGAGTCACTTCTCAAAATGTGCTGGAAAAGAACATGTCATCACCGAGCTTGACTACTGTAAATCTGAACAATAAAGTCCATCTTTGGATACTTTTCCTTCAAGCTACTAAGTACTAGAAGCCAATTAACAGTTTATAAAATTTGGTTGTCAGTCCACCTTAGTATGTATACTGCCACCTAGCAGACAGTAAGGGAGAAAACACCAGGGAAAACTGCTTGCATACAATATGGCAATCAATCAGCTTTTACTGTGACTATATGTTTTATTTGTGCTGTAAATATAGACATAGATTAGATATTAATTATAATAATTATAGATAGTATGCTTGTGAAATACATAAGTCTAATAGGTTATGTCTATCTCCTCCTCCTGATGATGGCCTGACCAGCGTCAGGCGCGACAATTCCTCATTGGGACGCCTCACGACGACGATAAAAGAAAAAGTAGCATGTCCGATTTATTTGGATGTCTCTCACCTTCTTTGTCGAGTTCCATGACGATGACCCATGGGACCATAGAGCGTGCAACTTTAAATGCGCTGGACAGAAAGAGCAATGATGTTTGATTTCACTTTGGTGACCATCCTTGGGTCAGGAGCTGTTTCTGTAATAAAGTGAATTCAACAATAAACAGTTCTCATTAGACCTACAGTTTCTAGTATGCATACGCGCTTCATTGCTTCCTCGTAAGGCAAAAGACCACAGAATAAAGTTCCACTCAAGTTTTATGGACAGATTAATGAAAAGCGAAAAGTTAAAGATCCTTTGTCTTCAAACAATACTAGCGCTCATAACGACTGCACCTTCCTCCAGAGACAGAGCTTCCCCATTTATCTCTGTGAGAGATAAAAGATAGGAGCTTCTTACATGAAGAAGGGGGGACGCTTGATTTAAGGCCTTACACAGCGAAGGTCAAACTGATCTGCACACATAGAGGAGAAAGAGACACACAACCTTGTATAGTTAATTCATAAAACATAAAATAGGAATAATATAAGCAGTAAATACGGAATTTCCACCACAGGAGCATTATATCAAATGAATGACACCTGTGGGTGCAACGTCACCCTCTGCACCTTGTTTGTATGCTGCACACACAAGCTCACCCTCTTTCCATTGACTGGTAAAAAAAAAGGTGATAGATCTCACCCTCATCGTGGAATGATGATGAAGGGTTGCAGGTTCACTTTAATTCATAATACATATACATATAAAACAATTTGTTGTTGGTGCTGTCACGTGGAACCATGAAGTTCGTCCCTCACGCTTCCTTCCGATCACCTAAGTAGGCTACGTCATGCAAGTCGTAAAAGACGGCGAGATATGATTGGTCAGGGTCCAAATGTGTAGTCCGCCATGGCTCTTGGTCTGATATGTTGAATAAGTTTTTTTTGAGCTCACATTACATTAATGGAACGAAAGTTGTATTTATGTCTACAACTCTCACTCTACTACTAGCCCTGCTACACTATGACTTCACGTGTGCATTTTAGTCAGTCCGTTGTGCCTACTCTGCATAAATGAGCACAAGATGCAGTTCAGGAATTATCAACAGGTCCATCTTACAATGGAGCATAACTGACATTTGTTATTTATTTTTTCTTATTGACAGTATGCCAGTATTTGGCTGCTTTCACCGTTACAGTAAGAGTTATGGCCAATGAGCCACTGTTGAGTTTTTACATTTTTCAAAATAAATGACGAAAATGATATTTTCAGAATGTTTGTTTTCCCTGCTGTACCGAAAATGTACCAAACCGTGACCCTAAAACTGAGGTACATACCGAACAGCGAATTTTTGAAGATCACAGCATAAAGTTTTGCAAATGTAGAACAGTAATTCATACACAAGGTTTATTTTTTGCATAAATTAACTGAAATCTCTTTGAGTGCAATGAAGAAATAAATAAATGTTCTTAACTTTCACATTAATTTCCATGTTTTAATATATATTTTGAGACTGCCGTTGTCTGCGTATGTATGTTTTGTACATTTATACTTGTGTGTATTGTTCTGGTGCATGGTGCACAGGCATATGAGAATGGAGTGTAATCGATTCGATGGAGTCACTGCTGAACAAATGGCTTTTTCCCTCTCCAGCCTAACCTAATTCCGCCGTCCTTTCATTTCCCTTTTTCAAGTCCTCCTTTTTTCTTTCACCCCTTTTTCTCTTTTTTACTACATTTCTCTTCCCCCTGCTTCCTCCCCTACATGCAAAAGTGGCCAGTGCTCTCTGACGTGACAGGAGATGCTGTTAAATGTTAAATTAGTGGAGGTGCGAGGGAGAGGATAGCTCTCTGCAGCAACCTTTCATACCTGTTAAATGGTGCTGTTAAACTACGCAATAGTGAGGAAATGGGGATCTGCTGAGAGCAATTAGATCATTCACTGAACAGGTGGTACTGCATTCATTAGCACACACCCCGTGCTGTGTATGTGTGTGTGCATGCATGAATATGTGTCCTGCAACCTTGTATCTCTACGCTATCTAGAAAAGAGGAAAAGCAGGCACTGTAGCAGACACTTGTTTTTGCCGCTGTTTTGCTTTTTTCTAAAAAACTTATATTCCTTTGAGTCTAATAAACACCCCGGTGCAAATAATTTGTAAATATTTATACTAATATATTATTTAGTGTCCCTTTTCCACCAAAACAGGGTGGCCTCAGGAGACTTCTGTTCCCTGTGTGTTGACTGGAAGGCAGCTGCCTCCTCTGGTACCACCAGCTCAGTATTAATATCCATGAGAAGTGCACTGAGCCTCATGGTTACATAAATTCTGGGCAACAGTCAGTTTGAATTGATTCATCAAGTCGATCTCATGATACTCACAGAAATGATTCACTCATTTAAATTACAATTACAGTTGTTGTTCAACATGTAAGAAATTAAGTATTATAAATAAATGCATTCATCGTGTGATAAGAGACTTTGATCACTGGCTGAGAAGACATGCAAAAAAGTATTACTCAACATTCCTTCTCCTCATCTTTTTACTTACTTTTTATTTTTAATTACTGAATAATTTTTTAGAACACCAGCTTAATGAAGCAATTATTTATTGAAGAGTAGAAGGTCCAAAACATAGCGGGAAAGTTGGAAAATCTGATTGCGGACACAAGCACAGCGCAGACTGGATGCACAAAAGGGATGCACGTGAGGCAAAAGTCAAAGTTGTGTTGGCCAGGTAGGGCCCTCACACAAGGTCAGGATGTGTTTGAGACACGGGGAGCATGCACACGGGGAAGACCATGTGGAAAACATAGGCAGTGTGTGTTGGGGACACAGATCTATTCAAGCTTTACTTCCCAACAATCCATTCCAGATGGGAATTAATATCTATTCAACATGGATCCAGGAATCAATTGACCACTGATTCTCATTCTACCGCTTATAAATTTATTCATTCATTTGCCAAGCAGCCTTGCACATCTGACCTTGAAATCTGTCTGTGAAACCAGCTATATGATACAATCAACCACACTCCAGAAAATCAGCTCGAACCTGTGTTTTCCTTCAAACAACCACACATTGTTCCCGCCCTCACACTCTCCATTTCTCTGCTGTTTTATCCTCTAGCCTTTTGCAACAGAGTCGAGAGTTTCATTCACTACGGGATGTGATTTTGAATGTGATCACTGGTGTCAGAAGCACCAGTTTGAGCATCTCAAAAATAGGTGCCATTCTTGCACCATAATGTCTGGTATTTCCAGAGATTGCTGCTCTGATAAGCAGTCGCAGTCCCAAGGGCACGGCATGTCATGATGATGAAGGATGAGTGGCAAGGCTCATTCAAGTTAACAAGTATGCAAATAAAACATCCTGACAGTGACGTGCAAAAGGCCAGCTTAAAAATACAGCTGTCAGACCTTGAAGTGAATGGGCTCCAGCAAAACAAGACCATACCAGCCTCTGGTCCTGCCAGTTGATAAGAAGAGACTGAAGCTACACTGAGAACATGATCCTCAACACTGGACAGTAGACTAGAGAGATGCTGCCTGATCTGACAAACAATACTTCTGTAGCAACATGCTGATGATGGGGTCAGAAATTGGCATAAACAGCATAAACGGTTCCAAACTTCCTGCTGTCAGAGGTACAGACTGCTGGTGGGGTAATGATGTGGGAAATGTTTTCTTGGCTCACATTAGACCCCATTAGCACTAACAGTTGGGCCTCACTGTGCACTCTGGAAGTCCTCAAACGTTATCGCTGACCAGGTGCGTCCTCTTTTTGGCCAGAGTCCTTTTTAAACCTTTTGAAATGGAAACTTCCAGCGGGTCAACCCATCATTGTCCTACAGTGGAAGATGCCATCGCTCTGCTTATAATAAGGAGTGACTGCCAATACTGTGATTAAGGCAATGGTTTTGCCAAGTAATTACATGTTTGGATAAACTCCCCTTCATAGGGCTTTTTACATCACTAAAGTCAGCTATTTATCTTCGTCATCCAATGAGAACTGTAGATAATAGATTTTCTTGATTAAAGTTAAAAAAAGAAGCACGAAGGCGACGCGATTCACATCCTGCCATCGGTTTCATGCTGTTCTGCTAATTGACAAACGTGGCGGTAAAGCGCCAGCAAACATTTGTAGCAATGCACCAACAAAGGCAGGGAAGATGCTAGCAGCATACATATAAACAATGTATGTTTCCAATTCCTCCAAAAATTGGCTTTGCAAATGTTTGATGTGAAAGGAAATACATTCAACACGTTTGTTGGACCTCAACAATACATACAATGTGTTTTGGTGAGAAACACTGAATGCAAACATCATTTTTGTTTGTTTGTTTAAAGGTGCCTTACAGAATTTTAGTGCTATGGAGCAATGTTTTTTAAAGCGGGTCCCTGCATTGTTTGCATCTCCTGCATGAGCATGTGGATGATGTGATTCCCGGCACAAATGCCAGCAAAAGTTGGGAATGAAGACTAGCTAGCAGTCATGAATATAAACAATGGAGGTTTCAATCTTTGCAAATATTTTGGAGATGGAAATGCATTCAATTCAGTCAGTAAGGCCTCAAGCATACACATAATGTGTTTTGGTGAAAAAGAGTACAGGGTACCGACAATCAGAATATATTTATTTTTTATATTAGTATCACCCCATGACACATGGAATCAAAATCACATAGGAAATAATCTGATGATCAATGCAATGAATTGGGCTCTGCTGTTATAAATTACACCAGAAAAAAGCTCTTAACATGTGCAGAACAAAAATGATTCTGTTTGCTTGGAATTATTCATTTAAACAACAGAGTTTTGTAAATCCTCAACACAACATGATCATATTGTCATGGTTCAATTGAAAATTTATACACCATCATTTTACTATTGTCCAGCCTATTTTGTGCTAACATGTGATTTGTTGCAAACTACATCTGCTCATGCAAGTGGAAAGAAGGATAAGACAACTGATACAAACCATCATGGCAGTCCTCGGGTATTTCAGTAATGTGGAGTCTAGGTGGAATGAAGCTGTGTGTATTCAGGAAACCGTCGTCCACACTCCTGTATCGATGTTCCTGATGATTTCGTCCTGTTCTAAGTTTGGAAATTCTGCTAAGTTGTGACAGTTTGCTGTGCACAGAAGCGCAGATGTTCCTCTGCTTATTTTGCAAGAGCCTGGTGCTGGTTGTGCAAGATTTAATCAAGGTACTCACATTAAAAGAGGTGTGCATAATTGCACAGGGCTCGACGAGACACACATCTCTCAAATTAGGGACTGCAGATGGAACGGTCATACCTTTCACGCCTCATCCTGCTGCATTCGGATGGATGTAGGGACTTCATCAACTAAAATGCATCCTATAAGCAGTTGTGAGTGACAGATGGTGGTCAGAATCTGTGCCTGGGCTAACCCAACACAGACTGTTGTTAATTTCTACCTCCACATAACATCAGGAGATAGAAACAGGATCTGATCTGTGAGCGAGGATATATACTACTGCTCATAACGTATCTCTAAACTGTTATTGATTATATGTTCATGATGCCCTTAATTACAGTAAGCATAGGCAGTTATACTTAATTCAATTAAGGTTTTCACCACATTAACATAATCACAGTTTTCTTTAATTATCTTATAATCACATGCAGAATTTGATGTGCATGTAAACATGTCAGACAACTTCTCTGGCGTGTCTGACTTGAAGTCACTGGCTGCCTCAAAAATGATGTTTTTAAGGGACATTCTAGATCCATTTAGTCAATTGCTTAACTCTGCCCCTCACATTTTAAAGTCAAACTGAAATTCAAATTCTTTCTTTTTTTAGAAATCTGTACATATCCTTGGTGTTTGTTTTGACTTTTCTTCTTTTCTTTTTAAATGGAAAATGATGCACCATAGCTGCAGTATCATCACAGTTATATTTTTATATATATAAAAAGTGAGGAGAATTGTGAATTCAGTTCAACTTTGTCACAGTGGTTTCGATTGTTCCCAAACGAGGACTGGCTTTTAGGTTAGAAAAGCCTGCTTACTGCGCATTTTCTCAAAAATCAAACAACAGGACAACAACAGAATACGAGTACCATATTGTCAGGGATCTGCAGAAATGTAATACTTAAATAATATTTCATTTTCGGAAACTAATAACTGCAGTGAATCTGTGTATTGCTTGTTCTGTCATCACTTACATTTTATCCAGTTGCTTTTGTTCCTTTGTGCTGCTGCTGTTTTCATTGATTTCTTGGGCTCAAAGTTTCAATCTGACTCTGGGTCGGGCTCAACAGCCGAATTGCAACCCTGAAGCTAGTATGGTGGAGAATCCACTGTTTTTCTCAGGGACACTTTAGTGGGATGGATACTTGACACGGAGACTTGAATCCTGGTTGTCCAGGTGAAGGGGGTCCTCTGTAACCACTGCTACACCAGAGGATGTCAGAAACAGAAAGTGAAATTGAAATGCACACTGGATGTTCTATTGTGTTTCGTGTGATTGTTGTAGAAATGTGCTGTGTCCTAAAAAAGCATTTATATAATTGCTTGTGTTCAGAGAATTCTGAAATGATTTAGATGTAGTGTCATAAACATCCATTTAAGCTGGACAAAAAGACACCAGATTCAAACCAATTACACCTCGTCTTGCTGCGATTGAAAGGACGGATATCAAATCTTTCATAATGATGACGAGGCGGCTTATGTTTCCATGTAAAACACAGACTGCCTCTGTAACCAAAACAGCATGACTCATGCAGTTTGGGAGAGACAGATAGTGTGACAGAATAGGGCTGGAGGCTGTCTTTAATATTGGATGTGTGGCTGAAGCGGCCTAATGGCTTAACACTGGTCTGTTTGGGACAAGAATAGCTTGCTATCTGTGTGTGTGTGTGTGTGTGGGTGTGTTGGGGGGGTCAGAGTATGTGTGTGCGTTCACACATGTCTGCCCAAGTGTTTATCTGTGTGTGTGTGTGTGTGTGTGTGTGTGTGTGTTGGAGGAGGGAGTCAGGGTGTGTGTGTGTGTGTGTGTTTGACTCAGAATTCAACTAGTCTGAGTCAAACACACATATTGCATATTGTTTAGCAATTGAACTTGTAACCTTTCAGCAAAAAAAGCAGAGACAGAATTTGTGGGATTAACAGCTCGAGTGTCTTTCTTTCATGAAATACCTCAAGAAAATACCACAAAGCTTTCACGTCGAAAGAAAAAACATAATCCTCAGCGTATTTTCATGATTACTGCCCATCTTGCTTCTACACACAGCTTTCACATCACAGACCCTTAAACAGACACAGAAAATAGTCCCCACTCGACCCCAAGATTATGCCCATGGGATCTCAGAATGGGAGGATTTGATCGACTGAAGACCCCAGCCACACACACACACACACACACCCATATAAAAGTATATTTTTTTCTGCATAGCCCAACCTTTCTCAGTGCATGTAATGTGTGACACTTTGCATTATACACACTCTGACCCTGCTTAGATCTCCGCGTGGTCTGGTGTCGGGATATCATTATCAGAGACAGACAGACAGAAAAGCAAAGCAACAGAGAGGATGAAAGATATGGGGGATTGTAATGCTCTAATAGTGTTTGTTCTGTCCTTCTCTCTCTCACTCTGTGTGTGTTTGCATGTGTGTGCGTTGAACCCCTTCAGATACACTGTCACCCAAAGCCGCGTTCTTTCTTCCTTTCTTTTCTCTCTCTTTATTTCTCTGAGTATGGTATAATTATTCTGCAGGTCATTATGATTTTGTTTAAATACCCTAATGCTCCTTTTTCTCCCTCTACACACACACACACACACACACACACACGTGCAGTACATATACACACATACATGGCATGAGGTTCCATTTCCATGCTTGCATTCATGGTGGATCAAACATCAAACAAGCTGCCGCTGCTGTCTTAGCAAGTGTGTCAGTGTTCATGTGTGGATAAAAGGAGAGAGGGAGACTGACCTTAGAGTGTGTATGTGATGGATGTGAGGCAGTGCAGAGGGGGCAACAGAGAGGACAAGATAAAGAGAGCTCAGTGTTTGGTGATGAGGGGGCCTATGTGAGAATAAGAGTGTTAGAGGAAGAGTGCAGCCACTATGAGCGAGCCTGTGTGAAAGAAGGGTAGCTTAATGTGTGTGTGAGAGTGAAGGAAAAAATACGTATGTGT
This sequence comes from Maccullochella peelii, assembly GCA_002120245.1. Lineage (NCBI taxonomy): Eukaryota > Metazoa > Chordata > Actinopteri > Centrarchiformes > Percichthyidae > Maccullochella > Maccullochella peelii. The sequence continues at coordinate 75,075 of LKNJ01001703.1, forward strand.
GTGAGAGCAATAAAAGGACTTGAAGTGATGTAATGCTGTCAATATTCATGTTTGTGGTTGAAACATGTATCACAAACCCTTGCACCTGAACCCCTTTGCTTTTGGGCCAAATCACTGTACATGTTACAAGAACAGACACACACAACATACACAGTCTTTAGCAGTTACATTAGACCTCTCTGTGTTTCAGACTAAAAGATTCAGAAAGTAGATCAAAAAATCCTCTTACTCTCTTCTTTCTCTTCTGAGCTACAGGCGCTGTCTGTGTGTGTGTGTGTGTGTGTGTGTGTGTGTGTGTGTGTGTGTGTGTGCGTACATGCGTGTGTGTGCAGTAAAAGTCTTCTTTTGTACTGTGTTTGTTTACATCTTGGGCCCTACTTTTTGAAGTTGAAGAAAGGGTTTTGGCAACATAACAAACTACTACTGTCACATACTGAGCCTTCCAAAATGAAAGATTTGTTTTCTAAAAACCTAATTAAATGTTCAATAAATTGTCAAATTAAGCTTTTTTAGTTTTAGTGGCCAGGATGGTTGGTGGTTAGATCCCCTCTTAGACTCAGTAAGCGTCCTTTCCGCTAAAGTTTTCTTTAGCAAGATACTGAATCCCTACTAGCTAAATGGCATCTGTTCTGTAGCTGACCCTGACCTTCTTGTGGAGGAGGCAAAGGAAAATATACATTTCCTGACATGGTTTGATGAAGTATCCTATTACTATTTCTAGGTGTTTATGTCTCAGAAATGTAAGGTCTTGATGCTAAACTCCATTGGTATTTCTCTTTCTGTTTGACTTTTCCAAAAGAACCTGATAAACACTACCCACATATGACTGACTCACACTTTGATTTTTCTCAGTGTTGCTTGTCAGAGAGTGCCTGCTTCACTATCTTTACCTGAAGACAACAGCTCAATTTAGCTTTTTCTGCAAGAGTATAAAACAACCTGACACATCCTGTTTTCCTCCTCTGAGGACTGGAGACTGACTGTAGTCTGTGAGGCCAGGCAGAAGCCAAACAAAAACAAAGAAAGGGTGGATCTACAGGTCCCAGTCCAATCTAGGAACCCATCGACCACCGTCTGACGGCAATTTAGCCTCTGGGGGCAACGGCCAATGTTTCGGGGCTTCTGGTGTAGCCAGCGAATATTTGGATAAAGGATTTTTACAGTCCGATGAGCAAGCTAATAAAAAGCTAATCTCTAGGGTTTTGAGATTGATAAAAAGCTAAATCGTTGTCAGACGATAGCCGACGTGTTCCGAGGTTGCATTTCTGCCAATGTGTTCCGCATCCTTTGCTCTCCACATGAACTGATTACCTGCATGCAACCAAAGCCCGCTCAAACATGATTGGTCAATACTACTCGGACTACAAACTGACTACAAACAGAAAGCAGAACACTTCTGATACCAAAGTCTTGTCCCTTGCCTGCAGATTCTGCATTAAAATGCAGATGTCTGTTTATAGAGATTATGCTAAGTCTGGTTGGTCCCATGTGCCTGCCAAAAAGTCCTAAAATGTACTTGTATTGTCAGTCTTTTTTTTTTTACTAGCCAAAATAAAAACAGCTCATTATTGCTGCTTTTTTCTTTATTTCTTAGCTTTCCTGTCTCATAAGACTTTTTATGTGGAACTGAGTTTTAAGCTTCATGTAAAGCCACAGATTTACACGGTCTGGTTGCCTCAGACAGAAATTTTGTGGCGAAATTGCATGTTTCACCCTGTAAATATTCACTGTGGTGAGCTAACTACAACTGACTTTACCCTCACAACTCACTCATTCATTTTAGTTTACGAGGTGTTTCTTCAGATGAAAAACACTAAAACACAATATTATCTTCTCTGTGTGTGAGTTCCCATTTACTTTGGTCCAAAAACAAATTAGATTTTCTTAATGACGTCTATGCACAGTAGTCGACATAGTTCTTTGAAGTGCTTCAGTTTACACAACTGAAAACATGTTTTTTACAGAAAGGAATCATTTTTTATGTCTTATTGTCACAGTCTGCCTCCCCGTCCCTCCTCTCCTGCCAGATTTGTGTTTTCCCACTGCTATTTTTCATTAGTCCACAAGATGCCCTCAGACTTTCCCCTGCGATTCAAGATCCTGCCACTCACATCTACCCTGTAATCACCACATTCCCTTCACCTGAGCTTCCCTGCCCATCTCCCCACCTGCACCTCATTCCCTCATCAGTCGCTCCCTACATATACCGGTCTGCTTTCTTTGTTCTCTTGTCAGTTCATACTGCTTGCCATGTGCTTGGTTTTTGGACATGTTCCCTGTGCTTCTGTCTCGTGAACCTTCCAGTTGCCTTCCTACCTGTACCTGCATGTAAGCGAATATAACAAATAAATCATTGAACTGCTTGAGTCTCCCTGTTTGTCTTCCTTTGGGTCTTTTTCCCTGCTGCCTACACTACTCTACGTGACACTTATTTTGTTATCTCCCCAACACTTCTCTTATGTTTGTTTTGCTATCACAAACAGTATTTTCAGACTGCTGCTTACTTTTGACTTTCCATGTTGGTGGATGATAATTAAATGCCACTGGTCAAGTACAATATGTTGGAAGTTGACTGGCTTAAAGGTGAAGATATTTGTTTGTTTTATCTTGCCACTTCTAGTGGCACATAATCGGTACTAAAGGCAAAGTAGCATGAATTTCATTAAGTTAACCAGTTTTTATGCAACAATTTTGTGTACAGACTGCACCAAGAGAGGGGGGAAATGTTACTGACCAGCTACACAACCAGTAGGGACTAGTAACCTTGCAGTAATATATTAGTGTCTTTTCTTGGCTTAAAGTCCAACTGAAATCACATTTAGTCACCTGTTTTTGCAGTAAACAATATTAATAGTATTTTTTTATTAAAAGGAATAGAAAGTTGGGGGCTGTAATCTGCTGACTGGAGGGGCGTGTCCATGTTCGACAGCAGCCTGTAGACTAAGCTCCAGAAGGGGAAGGAGAGATGAAACTTAACTTGCGCTGTAGCTTACAAGTCCTGGCCATTGTTGGTAATGGTGTTAAAGACTAAGAAGCTAAGAGTGGGTGTGAAGCAAAACAGGAAAAAAACAAATCTCTCAACTGTTCTAAAATCATCAAAGCATGATATTAAATATTGCTTTATATTTAAAAAATGCTGTTCTGTATTAATGGTGCCAAGAGACTTGTTTCTTGCATAATGCAGTGGGCACACGGCATTGTATTTGCATAGAAAGAAAATGTTCATTAGTGCTTAGTTCTGGCTATTATATATATATTAATTGAAATTATTTACTTTGCCCCAGCAATACAGTTCACAGTTGCTAAGCGTATACTGCATTTTCCAACCTTTCTCATAGCAAACAGGACTTGTCACAGCAGTTAAAGTACAGGTGTAACTAATAACATTGATAATGAAAGCATTTTGCTTAGGTGCTGCAGAGTCAGGGCCCTGGTTTTATAAATGTTTGCTTACCTGGACACCTGCATTAAATGGAGCCATCTTCAATGTTATTAGTTGCACCTGTGATTTAACTGCTGTGACAGGTCAAACTGTTTGCTATGAGAAAGGTCCATTGGCCTTTTTTTTTTTATGGAAGACTTTTTTGACACGCTGCAGTAGGAAAAGCACAGGTGCAACTAATAACTACTAATGATGGCTTAATTCCATTTAGCTGCATTGGTTTCAGGGTCCTGGTATGGTACACGGTCATGGCATGCTGGGACTTATCCGTCCCTTTCCTACTATGATGAGCCAAAATGTTGTGAAAAAGGTCTATTGTGCGTCTTTGTGTGCTGAGGATTTGACCTTTAATCAACCAATCAGAACTGATTAATGGACTGTATTATAAGGCTACAGTATAGTGTTACTGTAGCCTTTTTTGGTGAAAAGCCTTTCCGGTTTTGAATCCTAAATTAAGTGAATGTCGAAATATACTGTACTTTCAATTACAAGTGATGACAGGGAGGATGCTGTGGAAGCCAGCAGAGATGAATCATTTCCAGCTGGTGGTGGCAACAACATACAGTGTTCGTCATCATATTATTGTTCTTTCGGCTTTGTTCTCCACATCAGTTTGGTCCCAGTTTTAGATCCCCATCCCATCATTGCATTGCCCATCTTCAAAGGCAAATAACTGTGGCTCACATTATCAACACCATCCCAGATTCTGTCATCAGCTGTCCCACTGTTCATGCAAATCAAATGTGATTTCAATCAGCACTCAAGCTGGACTTTAAGATCCCTTTGTTGTCATGTGTATGAAAAATGAGAAAATCTGATTATGTTCTATCAATGTGATTTCACATGGCTGGCTCAAAGACTGTGTGTGTGTGTCAAAGCCTTTGTGTTCGTAGCCTAGGGTCAAATCTAATTTAGTTTATGTATTTAGATTTTAACCAGTTGAAAAAATAGATTTTTTGCTCTCGCTGTCAATTTTGTCAATGTTCGGGGTCTCGAGAATCGGCACCTATATAATGGTACAAAGTGTCTGACGTGACATTGGAGACTGCTGTTTGCATTCCCTCTCAAATCACCTGGAGTTGGAGTTTCAAAACTTGTGACAATCGTGTGAGCCGGACATACTTATAATTTCAACCCACTTTAATGTTGTGTGTCATTGTAACTGTGTTTACAGCATTTCTCTAGATGCAGTCTGGATACTGTTTGCTTGTAATTGCCAAGTTTAAGTGAGAATCAGAGTGATACATGTTACATTATCTCTAAAATGGTGTCCCCACTGTGTCCTGTTTTCTGAAGGTGCCAGTGGAGAATAGAGAAATGAAGACTTTATCCCTCCTCTTCCTCCTCCTCCTCCTCCTCGCCTCAGGAGCCTGTGACGGCGTCAAGTACATCTCCAAGAGGAACTCTGGTAGGATGAACAGCCTTGGTGTTTGTTGTCTACAGGTGCACTTCAAGCTATGTAATTTTGCTGAAAATGAGCCTTTCTCTCCTTGAAAGTTCCCAGGCTTTGTCTTTATTGAGGTTTTTGTTTCTCACTGATATTCACTGTTTTTTTGTTTCACTGTCATCCTTTTTCAATGCAAACACTCGTCTCTCTTCTCTCGAATAGAACGATAATGCTACCTCTTGTCTTTTCTCATCTGTTCCTCCTCGCTCTTATTCTCCCTCTTGCCGTCAAATACGTGCTCCCTCTCTCTTCTTTCAGAACAATTCTCTCCACTCATGTCCTTTCTGATGCATTGATATCTCCTAACTTGATGCAATTGGATATGTACTTCTTCTCTGCTCCAGCTACTTCTTTCTTTTTCACAATCACCACCTCTGGCTTTCTCAGATAACACTTCTCTCCAAACTCTATCTCAGAGCTCAGGCGGCTGTCTTCCCTCTCCCCTCTTTCTGCTGAGGGTGTGCAACGATCGGCCTGTCTGACTGCTGCTGTCATTGTTGCTGCTGTTGTGCTCATTTGTGTATCAGCAGCCAGACATCAACAGATCTGCTGATTGGTCTTTTATTCGGGATCGATTTATTGTGTCTGCTGATCAGCTTGACAGAGAGAGTTTGATTGGGCTATTGATGTTTGGCATGCGGTCTCAATAATCCTTTGTATGATAGTGTATAATAAGTATGACATACAGGTGAGCTATACATATAGACACATTGTGCTTCAGTTGCATGCTGTCTTTATGTTTGAACAGCATCGTTCACAGAATATTTGATCTGCAGTTTTACAAGTAGAGATTCTGTAATTATAGATATTACCAACAGCATTTGTAATTTTATTGTCACGCAACCCTACCAAGTCCTGAAAGTGATAAAAACACAGAAAATTACTTACTGACTTTTTAAGCAAACTCAGGTCATCTAATTATAACAAATCCAGTTAGAATTGATTCCCCTGTATTGCAATCCTGTGCCACAATTTTCCTTGCTTGTAAGTGAGAGTGTAGGTCCTGGCGATTTAATCGAGGGAATTTAAGGCCAACCATAACAATTCTTTAGCAATCCTTTGTAATTACACACCCAGCATCTAAGAATTAGATTACAGGGCTTCATTGAGCTACTGTAAAAAAACAACAACAACCTAACAACGTTCCAGCTGAGCTTTAAAGGCCCTGAAAACTTCTTATTTTCAGCTTCTTTCTATGAATGATTGGGTTCTGCATGAACACACTGTTAGAACAGTTTTGGTTATTTCATGGTTTTCTCTGTGCTCGTCACTGGTTTGAGGCAGGCGGAGCTCAGCTGGACAAAGGTGATGTCACATACTTCCGTGCACCAATCAGGAATTAGCAACATTTCAATCAGAATCTGATGACAGTTGGTGGGTTGTTGGTCGATATCAATCATATCCAATCAAACCACACCCACACAGTCCTGAGTTGTTGAATGTTAAAACTCTTAAAGGAATAGTTCGGGTTTTGGGAAATGCACTTATTCGCTTTCTGGCGAGAGTTAGATGAAGCTACAGCCAGTAGCCGGTTAGCTTAGCTTAGCATGAGGACTGGAATCTGGGGAAACCGTTAGTTTGCCTTTGTCCAAAAGTGACTAAATCTTTGGCCTTTACCGTTCCCAGCCAAGAAATAGAAAGAAAGAAAGAAATTTTCCTGTCCTGCTCCTACTCTCCTTCTGACTGGCTAACGCTAATGCTAACCCAAACCCCACCATAACCCTAACCTTAACCAACTTAACCAACCTAAGCAACGGAGGCAACAAGTGCTAGCCAATCAGAGGCAGAGTTCACGGGACTTGGGGTGGGGAAAACAATGATGCGTCCCCCCTTAAAACAGAGAAGGCTCATTTTTACTCTTCGGTTTTTGTACGGAATAACATAACAGAATATAACATGTTAATTCATGAGCTGTAGAGGTGCTGGTAGGCGGATTTAGTTACTTTCGGACAGAACCAGGCTAGCTGTTTCCCCCTGTTCCCAGTCTTTGTGCTAAGCTCAGCTAATTAGCTTCTGGCTCATCTACAAATTTACTGTACAGACATGAAGGTGGTATCAATGTTCTTGTCTAACACTCGGCAAGAAAGAGAATAAGCACATTTCCTAAAATGTCAAACTATACGTTCTAATAGCTGAAGGTATCTAAACTGTGATCGTTACTTATTTAGTCATGAAAATTTTATTTTATAGAGAAATACTTACGATTTTATTGGGCCTTTAATGTTCCACAAAAGATGCAAAATTGCTAAAGGAACATTTCAGGGTCCATTTATCATCATTTACTGTACTAGCTTTAGTAAGACGTTTTATGTAATAAGATTCCTGCTTGTAGGGAAATTCTGTCCTCTCTTGACTTCCTCTAAAAGGAGGGTCAAAAGTCAGTGTCATCTACAGAACAACAGCCCTGCAGCTGGCAGGGAGTTATTGTTGTGGGGAAGGACAGTTAACTAGAAACTTGCCAAAATGTGTTCCAGGGCCATCCCGACACCCACATAAAGTCCTCCCCCACAAGCAACACAATTTGTTAAATTTGTTATTTTTTCTCATCTCATGTTTTACTTTCTCTTCTCTCACCTCTTTTCTTTGAGAATGTCTGTGTCTCTCTCACACTCAACATGCTGACTGTGTGGGTGAGCTGGTGGGAGTCTTTGTTTGGTATTTGCTGTGCATGTGCGCGCGTACGCTCGCAGTCATACCTGCATACATGTGTGAACGGTCTGCTTCATGCCATATTGAACAGTGACTGTGTGTGTGGGTGCTGTATCCAGGTTTTAAATGTGTATGTGTGTGAAGTCCCTAAGTGTGCTTCAGTGTATGCTCTGTGGATGTGTGCTCTCCTTCTGTGTATGTGTGTGTGTGTGTGTGTGGGGGAGAGGTGTGCACAGAGCAATTATGTGATCAGAGCAGAGCCAAGCGGACATTTATGTGGGCGACCGTTACAGTCGGCCAAAGATAGGCTGTTAGATCTTTTCTCTCCCTCACTGCTTGTGTGTGTGTGTTTGTGTGTTTGTGTGTGTGTGTGTGTGTTTGTGTAACTGGACACCATATGGATAGGAACTACCATTTCCTATTGTCAGTCTCCCTGCTGTGCTTTGATGCAGCACCTGCTGCAGTAAAAAGGGGACAAATTGTGATGAAGAGAAGAGTTGGTGGTAGGTGACGAGACACTTTAAAGTGTTTTTTTACACAGATCGACACCTAAATAATAAACAAGTGTTAGCTACAGAAAAAAATACAATGACAAAGTGATACTATGTGTGATCCCTGTAGGGAAATCCTCGCCTACCTCCACACGGAGGTCAGCTACTGTATGAACCATCAACCCTGAAGATGGCCCGGTTCAGTGCCTTGCTCAAGGACACTTCAGGAATGGCTTGCTGTTTCTCACGCTGGCTTCTCCACAGTAAAACACCCTGATACACAAACATACATAAACAGCAAAGTAAGTACATGAGAGTTTAATGGACATCTTTCTGTCAGCTAAGAGTGTGCAGACGTGTTGGCAACCATCCATCTTGGCTCCAAATGGAGGCTGCATCATGAAGAATGCATATTCCAACTTGTAGTAAACAAGCTACAGCATGAAGTATATATACAGCAGCTTGTAGGAAGCAATGCAATATGTGCTGGTAATATACTGCACTTGCAGAGCAAGGTCAAAGTGCAGAGTAACTAGTAGAGTAATTATGTGAATTTGTTTATATTTCGTATTTGGTCTCTCCCTCTCGAGCCTCATTCACACCCCGAGCGTGCTGATTATTCCACTGCATGGAGTCCCATTCCTGCTGCAATTCAATACATCATTTGGTTGAAATATTTTGGCTTTTTTTTCACAGCTCCTCAGTCATGTCGGTATCTGATTACACAATTCAATCTGTTCTTATTTATGTGACAGGCTATTCTGTGAAAATCTATCAATCTTGTGGTAGACGTTCTGTTTAAACTTGTGTTCAGTTTCAAAAGTTGGACATAGTTGTAGTTGTACCTTTTTGAAGTTCTGGATGAGGAGGTATAATTTATCTTATGTTGCAGTCATACCAAATGAGGTAATATCTTGTGTTTATAGTAACAATATCTTATTTACATAAAGATATAAAGATAATGACTACTCTATATGAAGGGCAATTTTATAATAATCCAGGATGCACTATATTATACTATACAAGACTGTTTTGGAATGAGGGCTATTGAAGATGCAGGGTTTGTTTTATTGAGCCTTATTCTGCATAAAACCTGATTAAAGTGGAGGCTATAAGTATTTTAAGGTCATGTCCATTTCACATCCAGCCTGAGTTAAGGACTCTAATACATCTGATACATCCAAGAGTATTTTTTTTACTACTAAATTACACTAAATTACGGCATGGTGGTTAGCACTTTAGCCTAGCAGAAAGAGGGTTATGGATTCAAACCCATTTATTTTCTTATGGTATTATTTTCTTCTGGACTGTAGACCCATTGCATTGTACAGGAAAAATCACAGTGAAGCTAATGGTGTTGAAGTAACCACATTTACACAAAGGCAGAACTGTTTCTTAGATTAGCCCATTTCACTGAAAGTGCTAATGAACTCGACAGTTGCGACGCAGGCATGACAATGCTGAAAATAATGCCTGGAAGTCATACAGGCACATTTGTGAACACACACACACACACACACACACACACACACACACACACATTGTGCAGAATCACACACTCTCCCTCCTGCAAATACAATCCTGCACATAAACACTCAGGCAGCCACACACTCATACATACACACACGGCTGCCGAGTAACCCACAGCACCACATTTACACATACATGTACACAGACACACATTATACGTATTAATGTATGAATTAAAAAACTCAGTTCAGTTAATACATACTCTTTGCTTCATCATTCCCTTCATCCTTCTCTCCATCTCTTCTGGTCATCTCAGTCAAGGCCAGACTTCAGCGGCTTCACCGTTCCAGACAAATCCGATATATTAGCTGAGATGGCGAGCAGGAAGATAACGCAGACGCTTAACTCGATCCCTGCTGGGCTGATACAGCAAGAGAGGGACAGACAAACAAATAAAACATAAAGCTAGAGAATGATCTTCTGCATAAGCTCTCCGTATCTGGGGACGTACTATATTGTCTTCCTCATTATTTAGTCATTCGATGTATTTCCGTGTTTTAATGGAAATAAAAAACATTATGTTCTATTGTATAGATTTTCTTAATACTATATATTATTTTTACCTTTGCAAGCTGGTTCATATCACTCCTGCTACACTTTATGCTTTTTTTCTCCTCTTCCTCTTATTTCTGTCTCACCTGCTGTCAGTCTTTAAAGACCTCCACATGATGTGCTGATACAGATGGTTTGCCATGTGTGTGTGTTCGTACATTACGTGTGTGTGTCAGGGCGATTGAGTGCCAGTGAGTGCCCTTGCATTTATGTGTGCGAACGTGCGTGTCTCCGTGTGTGTGTGCGCGAGTGTGTATTCTGACGCAGCTAAAACCCGAGATCAAAGAGCGATTAGATCTCCGCGTGATCTAATCGCAAATAAACTCCTAGCATGCAAAGCAGAGCAAAGATAACAGAGGATGCTTGTGTGTGTATGTGTGTGTCAAGCTTCAGTGTGGAGTGAGGCATATTTGCATTGTAAAGTATATAACATAGAAACTGTGTATGTTAGTGTGTGTGTGCCAGCTAGCTTTGAGAAAAAGGACAAAACACACACATTAGGGCTGTCTTTCCCTCTCTCTGCCTGCACACTAGATCCAATTTTACATTAGAAAGCATCTGAAGTTGAGCAGATTTTTAACTTCTGTTGTCTATGCAGACACATTTTCCACAATAAGACGTTGGTTTTATGCTTGGCTGTGATCGACTTTGCTGCACAATGACCATGAATGCTCTGTAAAGCAGTGACTTTGATAGAAAAATGTACGTTATGATTGATCCTATGATGAATATTTAGAAAAAAGCAATTTTAAAAAGTCAGCAATATAGGAGAAAGTGCAAAAACACAAATAGTATCATTTATTAGACATCCAGAATGACCTTTATTGAAAATGTTGAGTGGTTGTTTGAGGTGAATTTCTTTGCGACTACATTTGGTGTTGCTCAAAGTGCTGAGGGCAAAGAAGCAAATTACTTATTCACCATTGTGGAGAATGCAGACAGGGACAGAGAACAAGAGAACTAGAGCAGGGAATGAGAGATATTCAACATTTATAAGCTCTTATTGTTCTACAGCAGCTGGAGAGAGACAGTTTTGTTTTGCCTGGGATGCCGAATGGTGCAGGTAAGTGATGTCACTTCATAACAGAGGTGCAACAAATAAATTACAATATGAGGTATGTTTTTCCATTTTATTTCTGAGTTAGTTTCAGTTTTCAGAGATCTTAACACGTACATTTTTCAATTAGCAGAAGTATTGACAATGTCAAAAGCACAGACTCATTAGTCTATTTTTGCAGTGAGTCCAGTCGAATAAAGGTTTAAAAGTCTAGATTTTAGTGTGTTTTCAGACCACTGCACAGCTTCACACATTTTGCCGTGATTAAATGAGAAGAAGTCACATCACAGCCTGATTGTCTGCTCACTCCAAAACACTAATGAGCAGAAAAAATGGATGGTAGCCATTCATTTTCACTGGGATCTGGCAATGAGGGCCAGGCGTCGCTGGAAATAACTTAACATGGTGGCTTTTGCTTAACTTGCCGCATCAGCGGTGTCAAGATGTGGTGAGTTGCATCATCGACGTTACACATATTTGATGATTGGTCTGACATGTATCTGGTTTGCCAGTTTTCCTTGGATGTTTCCTAGACTTAAATATCACATACCTCATCTACACTATGTGCACCTTGAGAGACTCAGTTAGCTATCGAATATAAAATGTAAATGCATTAGAAGCATTAGAGATGATTAGAGAGTTCTGTCCGAACCCGACCCGAGCCCAACGCAGTTAATGTGAGCTGAAGCAAATCAAAATGACTCCATACTGTCTTTTTTAAACTTCCCCAGTGACTAATTTTGTTTGACGTCCTCCATCCTTAGCTAGGTTACATGAATATTTTCTGCCTGTCTGTTCAAATGTTCAAATGTTGTTCTTCTACCAAACAGTTTCTGAGCTTCTGGTTACCGCCACCCATGTAGCCTGAATAAGCAAAGATGAATTCAACCAGATTTGAGACATATATGAGGCTAAAGAAAGTGTGTTACATCCCATGTGGATTTTATCTGGATATGAGACACTTTCAAAAAGGACAACTGTAAATGGGGCCATAGTGATAACTGAGCTTGAAAGATCCGGCACTGCAATGTGGTAAACATGGTCAATCACAGTATTATTGTTTATCACAGTTAATGTTGAGCTTAACAGGAAAAAGGACTAAATAATAAAGCTTTGCTCTTGCATGTGTGTGCCCATCATGACATTTAGCATTAAAATATTTTCCATATTTAACGTCTCTCTCCCCGGCATGACTAATTAACACAAGTGGCTTTGTCATATAAAGACATCCACTTGACTTTTCTCCACTCTATATTCAGCTGTGCCTGTTTGTGTGTGTGTGTTTATGTGTTTTCTGCTCACACACCAATTACAATACACTGTCTCTCTCTCTCTCTCTCTCTCTCACTGTTGCCCTTTTGTTACCACTCTTAAACTAAAGATAACAGGCTGTGTATGTGGCTGCTGCTGTGTGTGTGCTTCAGCTTGCTCTAACTGAACTACTACTGTGCATGTAGCTTTAACTATAGCAACATTAGCAAAGACCAGTTTACTAACCACCATAAAAAGTTTGCTTTATGTTTTTCTGCATTGCCCTCAGTAGCCTGCACTGTTAAATTCAACTCATTTAAGAGGACACTTTTCTGCATAATGCTCTATATTTTAATCTAACACTGCTGAATTTAAATCACTTAATTTAGACCCTCCATATTTAATGATGGTGCATTTCATCACACTTCACTCATACTTCTAATAGGCCTGCCACAGTGCCATCCTCTACACTGGGCAACGGATCTTCCGAGACCAGAGCAACACAATAACCAAATGTTATCTCCTCCCAAGCTAACGGAATTGAAGGTGCCGTTTTCACTAGTCGTGTCTCTGCTCCTCCCGAACAAGGGCATCAGTTTTCTCTCAGGAGATGCTTTTGTGGCGGAGCCCCACCAGACTCTTCTTGTCTGTCTGTGTGCCCTGAGGCATAGTACTGTGGCACAGGTAAGGGAATTAGACGGCTGATTTGATCAGTTTGAGACTGATGCCAACCCCCTCTACGACCACTGATGATGTATTTTGTTCAAATCCCAACTTGTTTTCAGCTGTACCACAGTTGCACCACACACGTAGGAATTACCAAAAGGCAGTAGCATACTCATAGTAAATAGGGAGTGGTGCCACGCAACCAACTGAGACCCCAGGAAGTCACTGCACCCGGCCAAGAAAATTCCACCTTATAACTCGTGGTTTTTTTACATTTCTGTTAACAATTAAACAAGCAACATATAGTATGTTAATTTTAGAGGTGCTGGTTGGCAGATTATTTTTACCTTTGGACAGAACCTGGCTAAGCTAAGCTAACCGACTGCAGCCTCTAGCTTCATATTTAGCATATAGCATGGTATCAGTCTGCTCGTCTGTGTGTATGTGTGTGTATCTCAAAAACTGAAATTATCCCTTTAACATAACATGTTTTTATCAGAGGTTTTTGGTGCTTAGTAAAATGTAATGCAATGTATTTTTACATTTTTGATTACATTTGAGAACAGATCTAACTTTTAATTCTGGTGCTAACAGGACTTTATACAATATTGTGGCAGTAAACTGCAATAAATGGTCTTTCACCTAAAAACTAAATGAATCTAGAAGAAAGAAGCAGGTTTTTGATGTGTATCTAATAGATTAAAAAAACCCTACACTTTACTGCTAAATATACTCTTTGGTGTTCATTTTACCCCTATCTGTCTCTCTTCCTCCTCTCCTCTACTTCTATCACTAGGTTCGCATTTTATCTCTCTCGTTTCTGCAGTGTCCTTCTTCCATCTTCTCTGCCTCTCCTCTCTCTCTCTGTCCAATCCGCTTTAGAAGGGAGTTCTTGGTCTGTAGCTACCAAGCTATAAAGTCAATGAGGGTGACTATCTATCTATCTATCTATCTATCTATCTATCTATCTATCTAGATATTCCCATAGTTTTTACCTCTTAAATAAAGATGTCATGTGCTGTACAGTCCTGCATGAAATGTTACTTTTAGTTTATCAAGTTTACAACATCCAGTTTAGACCAATAACAATTTGATCTGACTGCATTGTCTCTGACAAGTTGACAACTGAACCCTGAACTTTATGATCCTTACATAAAAAAAAAAAAAAACACTTTTGAAACTTGATTGATTGATTGATCCTTCTCTCCACGACTCCACGTTGTCCCTCCCTCTCCCTCTCTTGTCCCCCATGTCTCCATGTCCCTGTTGTGCTCCAAGGTCATATTAAAGATTCATCCATTCTCTGGTTCAGCAGTCAAATATTGATAAAGGCTGACTCTGACTTTGACTCTGTACACCTGAGGGTTCCACTCTTCATGCACACACACACACACAACCTTGAATGTCCATACACCTAAAGCGCACACAAACACCATTACAACTGTTGTACAAATACAGACAAGAGCAAGGTGTTCAGACACAAACACACTGCAAAAAGTCTAAACACACGAGTCATTTACGGCTCTCTTAGTCTACCGTAATAACTCATCAACACAGATTTTGTTTGTGTGATTTCTGACGCTCACAGTGTGTAACATTTTCATAAAACCACTTAGTTTCATAATAAGCAGTGGTGGATTTTCTTAAGTGAAAGTACTAATATCACACTGTAAAGAATGTAAAAGTCCTGCATTGAAAATTTTACTTAAGTAAAAGAATGTAAGTATAATGAGGAAAATGTACTTAAAGTATTAAAAGTTTATTGAACTTTTTTTTTTAATGAAAAAACGACATTTTACTATGTCCTAAAATGTATCTGGAAATCTTTAACTTTTGTATCTGTCACACTCCAAAGCTACTAATCATGGTGTCAGACACAAAGCTGCAACATCTGTGTTTGATTTGCATGTGTGTATGTTACATGTTAACACTGTAAGGACGGACAGGCTTTCTAATAACAACTGGTTGGCTGATTATACCCTGACTTCATGATAGTACAGTACATCACTGTCCTCTGTGAGTTTGTGTGTGTGTGTGTGTGTGTGTGTGTGTGTGCTACATGTAAAACTACGATAAAGTGTATTTGAGCAAACACTTGTCCACTTGCATGTCTCCTGAGGTTTGTGTGTGTGTGTGTGTGTGTTTGTGCTTGACGGTAATGAATTTGGACAGGGGGCCCGGGGGAAAGAGACTATATGTGGCCCCTTATTAATTACCCTCTTAACACACACATGCACTCAGCCAGAATGTGCAGAAAGATACAAACATGCGCAGCTAAACTCCACTGGTGACACACACAGACACACGCACGCACACACGCACACTAGAGTATATGGTATTATTCATTCCTGTCGTAAACTTGCTCTCAAAATCTTTTTCTCTAACTTTCTCTCTTCTCTTCTCTTCTATCTGATGCCTTTGTTTCCTTCTCTTTGGCTTTAAATTACGCTATTCAATATTCTAACTTTCTACACATGCACTCTCTCTTACACACACACACACACACACACACATTTAGTTCATATTCCTGTCGGTCCCCTCTGTCTCTGTCTTTATCTCAATCTCTTTTATAGTGAAAGGCATAAATGTATTATAGCATGATGAATTATGAAAACACAACCTCACAGCTGGACTCACACATCATATATGCACATATGGGTACGTACATTAAGCACCGCGCACACACACACACACACACACACAAACAAACACAAGCACATTTGCGGTGGCAGTACTAATAAATAAACATTACATTACATTCCCAGAGGACAAATAAGCCTGAAAACAAATTAATGTTGGGACACCTGCCTTGTGCAAAGAACAAACGCATGCAGGGTCCAAGAAGAAATACACAAAGGCAGCATCTGAAAACAGACACTGACCTACAAAAATATACCCACAAAGAGCAACACACACGTGCTGCATACAAATGTATATACATGCTGAATGGAGATACAGAAATATAATAGAAGAAGAAAGACATTTTTTTTATAAATATAGATCTTTAAGGCACTTGGCCGCAAATACATGATCCACACTTTCCCCCAGTCACACATTCCCAAATTAGTGATGCTAGGTTGTCAGTGAGCAAAATCTTAACATTTCTTTAGATCCAAATAATATATTACTCGCTCTGTCCATTTCCCTACAAGAAAACATTAAACTGATAATTCCTTTCTGGAAATCTCAAATTGCAGTGTAATAGCTTACTATGCATAGCTGAATGTGGGCAGCCTGAACAACATCATTTTTTTTATCTAATAAAAGTTTTAAATATCTAGATAGTCATACTTTATCCAAACTATCAGAGGTTTTGAACCTGAAGTTAATTTCTCTACTTTACCCACCCCCCACCTCCAATACAGCATGTCTTAACCAGCCATTAATAAGAGGGAGAGAGACAAAGAAAAAGTCAAGGGGAAAGAAAAAAAAAAGGGAGGAAATGAAAAGGAAATAGAAGACAGAGAGAGAAAGTAGAGATGAGGGAATGGGGACTGGGGGGTGGGGAAGAGAGAGGATGAAGAGAGAGAAAATCTAACATGTAGTCCTTGCTGTCAGCCAGTGTGTAATTAAGTTCTGCACTCTGTCACCATCGCTCTGTAGAACTGGTAATTTAACTGGGCCAGAGCCAGGAGAGCAGATCAGAGGAGGGGAGAGCAGGGACAGGAGGACAGGAGGGGGGGACGATGACGAGAAGGAGAGAAGTTAAGAAGTTATTGGAGAAGACGACTCAAAATAATCAAGAAGAGAGGAGAAGAGATGAAGAAAAATGAAGGGAGGCGCGGGGGGTAAAGGAAGAGTAGAAACAGGAGGGGAATAGAAAAAAGTGACAGCAGGCAAAGAGGGAGGAGAAGGGCAATGGGGAAAAGAGGAGAGGAGCGAGGAGTACAAAGCAGCAGATAATTGAATAGAAAACTAGATTTTCCAGCTGGCTTGTACGGAGCTTCGGGTGTCTCAAAGCTGCCAATTGGCTGTTCACATTCATTTAACATTCAGAATGTTGTCAGGTCAGACTGCTTAGTGGCTTCAGATATGAAACTAACAGCTCTGATCATTTAAGTGGTCCACCTGCACAGGTGTTTTCACTTATGTTGCCTGATTAGGACTCAGTGGCATCCCCCTCACTCTCTTTGGCCTTGTTCAGACTGCCAGGCCAAATCCGTTTTTTGGCATATCCAGATTGTATCCAGATTGATTTTAGAAAGTCTGGACAGCAAAAAAACACATGAAATTGGATCCAATCCACATTTGGAGGTTGTTTGAAATACAATTCCAATCAGATTTCTACAGATGCGTCTCAGTCCAGAAGCTCTGGGCAACCAAATCTGTTGTCTTTTGTGTAACTCGCAACATGACACACAACAACAACGTCAAATCCAGAGTGACAGAATTGCATCAGATCGGCTGTATACCAGCACCGCGACTTGACAGCACGATTGTGTGGAGAGCAAGATCATAGGTCTCCATTTCTGATGCTTCCATGTTGGAAAGCAGCATCAACAGCATATGCAATTACTGACACCTACGTCGTTACTACAGCAACCCACGCAGATAGGTTGGTGATGTCTGGACACACAAATCCGATCTGATCACTTGCAAATAACAGTGCGGACAGTTTGTCATAAAGATCTGATTTGAGAAACAAATCTGATTTGTCTGCAGTCTGAACAAAGCCTTTAGTTTTATGCTCTTGTTTGGGAGGGACAACTTACATTTTTAACAATTCCCAGAATAGTTCCACCTCAGCCCAGCGTGTGCTTCTCGTGTATTATCATTACATTCATGTCACAGACTTAAGCATCCGTTTCTCTGAATAATCCAGAGGATTGTGTCCGAACAGTTACTGCTGTTCGATCACTGCACGATAAAACAGTTTTTTTAACCCGCTTCCCAAATTGTGGCTCTCTTTCTAATCCAAACAAAAATGGCAGCCAGCAATAATTATGTCTTTGCTTAAAACAAACAAATTTTCATACTACATCCAAAGTAATGCGGTAATACATTTCTTATTTTGTACAAAAAGAGCAAAAGCATACCTCATTTCTGCCTACTTGGATTAGGAAATACAGTCCTAACTTGAGAAAAGTGTCAAAAATTGTTTTTGCCGTGCCGTCATTTCTTCATCCAGATGGTTAGAAGAGTAAACCCTCAGAGCAGTGGTAAGTGTTGTTAAACCACCTTCAGAGGTTTTCGGCCATATATTTATTTTTTAGAGAAAAATGTTTTACATTTACATTTTCACACTTCAAAGAGCCAGTCCTTCATTTGACACTTTGAGTTTTCAGCTGTGGCTGCTGCTGTTTGAGCCAGTTTGTACCAGAGTTTGTACTGAGACATGCGCGTGAGGCTGCTCCCAATATCCCAATGACTATAAGTATGACAGGACAGGGCATGTATTAAGGACAGCCAGCAAGTTCCAATCCTCAAATATTGCATGCTGGGAAGTCTACTAATATGTTTAACGTGTTTCTTTAGAAGCTTAATTTGATGACTTTAGTGAACTCTCAGCAGTTCAGTCATTCAACTTATCATTTCAATTCAAGACTTCAAGGCTGAAGAATTCATGTTTAAGTTCTGAAGCAGTCTCAAAATAAAAACTTGAAAATGATCAAAAATGTACTAATTAAAATTTTTTACATTTTCATAAGTTAATGATAAAATATTAGCTGATTCCACCAAATTACTGTGTGATATTGTATTGTATTGTGTAGTGATTGGGTGTGGTCAGATATGTGCTCTGTTGCACCTGTAACCACACCCAGCAGTGATGTCACGGGGTCTTGAAGTACACCTGTACTGTGCACCACTAAAAACAGATACAGAGAATGAAACAGACGCAATTAGACAAGTCACATAAAGCATCTCACCAAATAACATTCCAATGATAAAAAATCTTTTTATGAAATTATTTTAAGAGATTTAATTTGCCTAGTATAGACGTGTATCTATTGTCCTAATTTGCAGTTCAAATCTGTCCAATCGAAAGACAAAAGGAGACAATGAGCAGCAGTATGTGTGTGCTTCTGTGTTTTAGTCCCATTTGTCTCCATTCCATTGCCAATATCATTGTCATGTCTTGTTGATGCTGACACAGAAAAGTAATCACCAGAATAGACTGCCCAGGGAGAGGGAGAAATAAATACGGACAGAGAGAGAGAAGACACTTGAGATGAGAAAAAGAGAAATAGAGTGAGAAACAGAGAGAAAGGAGAGAGAAGCAACCAAAAAGAAAGAGCGGAAGACAGAAAGAGAACTGTAGTTAAGCAACAGAGTAAATGGCTTTTCAATGTGCAAGTCTCTGGGGACAAGACAGAGAGAAAGAAGAGAGGAAGGGATGTTAAAAACAGAGTGAGCGAGATGTGACACTGATGAACCTGCTACCAAGTCTTTGACATTGCGTGTGAGCGCTTATGTCCATGTGTGTGTGTTTGCGTGCATAGAAGCACAGTAGGGGTTGGTAAGAGTGTGGCAGATTTACTCCGTGGGGAGTCTGAATGGACGAATGCACAAGTGGGACTATGTCTGTGTGTGTGTGTGTGTGTGTGTGTGTTTGTGTGTGAAAAAAGAAAACTAAAGCATTTCACTGAAGGGCAATTAAAGGATAGTGTGTGTGTCTATGTGTTTAAACGATGACTAGTGTGAGGCCACACTGCTGTGTAGCTGTGTATTGACACTGTAATTACCAGTGAATAATATAGGACCGTATGTGTGTGTGTGCATGTATGCATGCATTTGTGTGCGTGAGTGTGTGTATCAAGTGTATTCGCTTGGGGAGACCTGCTATTGGCATTCTAATTAGACTGAATGATATACTCTCCCTATTAAGACCAAGGCAGAGCTAGTGGAAGTTGAGCCATGCTGCAGTGTTCACCCACCACCATGTTCACTCAACTCACTGCCTTGCTCCATGGCTGTTGCCATAAGGAAGTAATAGGGATTATATACGCCACAGATTAGCCTACTCATGTGCTACCTTTAGACATACATTTGTCGCCACAAACATATTTTTACATTGAAAAGACCTTATTTAAAGATATTTGGCATTTTGGACACTATGCTTATTTTCTTTCTTGCTGAGAGTTAAATGAGAGGATTGATACCACTCCCGTCTGTGCGTTAAGTGTAAAGCTAGAGTCAGGAAGCATTAGCTTCCAGTCTTAACGCTAAACTAAGCTAAGATAATCGGAAAATAAGCATTTCTTAAGGTAGTACAAGGTGTGCTAATCTGTGGTAAGTATAGAATCGCTGTGCTGTCAGTATGGAGCTAGAGCCAGGAGGCGATAAGCTTAGCTTAGCTTAAAGATTTGAAGCAGGACAAAACAGCTAGCCTAGCAAATTTCAAAAATACGCCTGCTGGCACCAAGAAAGCTCACTAGCACATTGTTTGTTATTTTTTAAATCATTGAGCATTAGAGGTGTTAGTAGGTGTTTTTTTTTACTTTGGACAGAGCCAGGCTAACTATTTCTTCCTGCTTCAAGTCTTTAAGCTAAGGTAAGCTAATTTCTCCTCCTGGGTCTAGTTCTATACTTGGCCTACTGACATGAGAGTGTTTCTGATCCTTCCTAGACACTGGATTTGCGATGAGATGGAACCGTTTTAGAACGTTGCAGGGAAAAGTTGCAGCGGTGTGAACTGGCCCGTCTCAGCTCGACTCAAACCTTGTCCAGTCGCCTGTGGTTGAACATAAGGCATGTCATCTGTTTCAACAGCCAATCAGCTCGTAGTCAGCTGGTCATCTCGAGCCTCTCGTTTTTTTATGTTTTTGCTGTTTCATCAATACTAGAAAAGCAACTCAACTCAAAGAATAAAATGCAAATTACATTAATTGGGAAATTTCTATTTATAGAAGCCAGTGAAATAGTTTTAGCCACTGAATATATACTGTATATTCCAATAACAGTCATCTATGTAAAATAAGTGATTTATTTTGGCCTGTTTTGATAAAGTTGTAACATTTCCAGCTAATTTTGCAACATCTCTCAACACATTTTTCAGTATGTATCTGATGGCGTCTTCCTCTCTCTCTTCTGTGTCTTCCTCTCTTTGCCCTCCCACTCTCTTTTTTTGCCCCTCGTTCATTTACAATAGAACTTGACAGGGAATCATTAGCTGCATAATGAAAAGCAGCAGACCAGTAATATATACCGTCACTGTCTATTACAGCCTCCTTAGCCTAAAGACCCTGAATGTAAATTAGGCTATATTATGTTCTGTTTAAGTCTGAGTTGTGGGTGTAAGTGGCTCAGAAATGCTTTTAGAACACAACGCAGACAGTTATTGTTCTTGCCTCCATGGTACGTGATGAAAAAGCAACTTGATATTTGTAGCAAATAGTCAAGTGTTGGTGTGAGCAAATGGTTGAGTGGTGGTTGTAATTATTGCAGCTTTTGCGCGCTAATGAATTGATCTGTGTGTGTATGGGTTTGTGTGTCTGGGAGAAAATCCCTTGAGGTTTTTGTTTATGTAATTCCAGCTAGCAAATGGATATTTATTTGGTGGTAAGCATCTTTTTTTAAAGCTCAAGAAATGAAGGGCCTGAAAGACTCTGCTAATGCTCAGGATCTGATTGGCTGGGAGTGGAGCTGACAAGTGGTTTCCATCTTGGTGTTTTTAAGATGAAAAGTGCCACACAAAAACTTATTTATAACTTATTATACATACCACTAAGTACAGTAGGTTCAAGGTAGACACATGGCATTTTGAGAAGATCCCTTATCAAGCATTGAATTCTGCTAGTGTACATGTCACATCTGGATTGTGAACATGTTTTTTACAATGTAGAGTGTGAATTCTGTGAAAATCTATCTGTTTCTGTGGTTGCTGCATCTGGATACTTTTACTTATTGTTATGAATACAGCCAAGTGTATGCCTGACCAGCTCTGTCGGTGGTTTGGCTGATAGCTGTTCACACCTTGCTAGCTGTTTTTAATTTGTAATGTTTGATGTCTATAAAGGCCTTAGCATTGCTGGTTTCCTTGGCCCCAGGGCCCTGCGCACACAGATGTGGGGATAGAGGAACAGATAACTTTTCACAGCTGACAACAGTCGGAGATTGCAACAGTAATAGAAATATCAGCAAAAGCTATCATGTTCACTGTAGTGGAATACAGATCCAAATGGATGCATGGACTACTAAATGTGTATACACACATACACATACACACACAGACACACACCCAGCTGACTAAACTGGTGTCTGAGAAAGAAAGACTGGAAAACTATTAGCTGAAATGTGATCTTGGTGTCTCCATAGACATTGCAATCTTTCTCTCCGTCTACAGCTCTAGTCCCCCTCTTGCGCTCTCTTTCTGTTCATGCGCACACACACACACACACACAGACTCACACGTGCACAAACAAAATATATTTTCTTGTCTGAGTCCCTGTATTACAGCGCTGTTATTGAGGAGCGGAGGGGCTCAGGGAGAGCGAGACTGAAGAGGCTGGGGTGAGAGAGGCAGAGAACACATGTAAGAGAGTGAGAGGGCCAGATATCGGTTGTGATTTGGGACTCTCATACAGATTTAACATTACATACTGACATTAAACTCTGTTTTCTGAAGATGAAGCTGAGCATAAAATGACTTCTCAGGGACCACAGTTGTTCCAAACCTGCCAGTCTGGAGGCATTTTACACAGAAAAAGATAACAAAAGTTAACTGTCACTGCCCCAAAATACATGAGAGTCTTCAGTAT
Source organism: Maccullochella peelii (assembly GCA_002120245.1). NCBI lineage: Eukaryota > Metazoa > Chordata > Actinopteri > Centrarchiformes > Percichthyidae > Maccullochella > Maccullochella peelii. The sequence goes on from LKNJ01001703.1 coordinate 97,858, forward strand.
GGAGTGTTTATAGCGTATATAGAGGGAACTATTTTTGATGCTGGTAAAAGAGCCAAGTTCAAGAGCTAACTTCAGCTTGAGCAACTGGAAGTGAGACACTTCACTCCTCCATACTTGGATGTTATGAAACTTTGTCATTGTGTAATAGACTAAAAATAAGTGTCTATAAAATCTTGTCTGGATCGAGCACCTTTTGATACATGAAGCAAACTTAACCTGTTGGGATTATTGACCTGAAAACTTACAATTTTATATCTTGAGTGCAACGGAATTTTGACAACATGACGCAATGAAAGAAATTCACTATTGGATTGTAATTTGAGGTTTACTTTACACATTCCCTTGCATATTATGAAAAAGTACTTCAGTAAGTAGTAACTTAGACCAAAAATAGTAGTCAGGGTCTCTCACAATAACCGTATGGGAGTTCCAAAAATGGCACTTATGAGTGTTTTCTGGTTGAATTTTGGCAACTAAACTGTTCTGAAATCGTTCGACATTTAGTTCAAGATGCTTATTTGCTTTATTGCTTATTTGAGATGACACCAGGAGGCAGGAGGTGTCACAGTCACACTTTTTATGCCCAAATATGCAGGTTTTGTGGCACTTTAATGATGTCACACTGCTTCTGCCTTTGCTGATGAAAAATCAGTCATTATTTGCATTGCTTTAATTATTGTAATGATTCAAATCGTTTTAAGCATTTAAAAGTACAACCAAATTCTGTTTTTTTCTGTTGAGGACAGTCTTACAATATCCTATATGCTATGTTTTCAAATAGTTTAGCTGCAGATGTTCCTCTAAATTAATTAAGTCCCTGCGGCCTTCGGCAATAATATGGTTTGACCGTCAAAGCAGAAACTCCCCCAGGGAGCTCTCAAACTTCCAATGTGTAATGAAGATGAGCAAACGCCTATTAATTTTGGACCTGTCCTATGGACCCACATACAGAGGGCAACGTGGCTGCAGCCTGGACTCTATCACAGCTGTTCTCAGCAGCTCAGCTCTGTTTATATGTATCTGTACACAACACCAGTACTCCTACAGGAACACAAGAATTATAATCTTACATAGATTAGACAAGTCAGATGTGATGGTGTGTCTCCCAGGTCAGGACATGGTAAAAATGTAACTGAAACTTAAGGTGAACATCAGCATCAGGTGTGCAGGGGACTCCCTCTTTCTTTCTAATTCCATCACCGTCCACTTGTCCATAGAGGTCATTTAAGGTATTTAAATAGACTTATTTTATTATGCTATTATATTGTTAGTCTTTTTTTAGCCATTCTAGAGGCATGGCTCTGGGGATGGCAGTGCCGGTGAAACTGAAATATCTCAATATGGATGGTTTGACACAGAATTCTGTACAGACATTCATGGTCCCCAGAGGATGAATCCTACTGATGCCGGTGATTCTCTCCCTGACTTTTGAAGTTGGCATGTGGTTTTTGGTGAAATATCTTGTCAAATATCGGATGGATTGCCATGAAATTTGGTCCACACATTCACGTCCCCCTGAGGATGAATTATAATAACTTTGGTGACTCCTTTACTTTTCATCTAGTGCCATCATCAGGTCAAGGTGTACTGTATGTTGCAATTCAATGTTTGGAAAAAAAAATGCCTCCAAATTTGCACTGAAGTCTGGGATAGATAGCTTTAGAAGCCACTGCTTCAGACTGGGTTGATTCCATTTGAATTTTACTCCAATCCCATGACATTGTAATATTTTTACAGGCTGATGAACTCTCACCATCACTTTTCCACTGACCACACACACACACCAGTGTTTGCATTTTGGCTCATGGTTGTCCATCCAGTCCAGTCATGACATCCACTTCTATCTAAAACGGAGAGCTTCTTTGATCACTGCACAGCTCAATCTTCTAAACCCGTCTGCATTTAGCTCAAATAGCAGAATCACTGCTATCTGTGTGTTGTGGGTGTGTTTCACTTTGTGTGTGTGTGTGTGTGTGTGTGTGTGTTTAGCTGGTTTTCCTGGTTATTTTCACCTCCTGTGTGTCAGGCCCTTCCAGGCAGCATCAGACTGTTGCTGGTCTTCAGTTCTGATTACACACTTCCTTAATCAAGGCTTCAGATGCTCTTTGAACCACTTCTTCCTTCCTGGGGCAACACACACACACACACACATTTCAGGGCATTTCAGGCCAGGTACCTGGCATTTTAAGTTAAAACTAGAAAAGACTGATTCTTATTGGCTCGTAGCTACATACATTAAATGCAATGCACTAAAGTTTATAATGCACATGTATTTACACCACATACACACAGGTGTGAATGATGCTCACAGAATTACACTAATAGTACAAACAATTGTGGCGGAAATCTGAAAATCATGAGTCTGAAAACAGAACTGTCTTTGTGGTATTTATTAATAAGCTTTCCGACCAGAAGGGATCAGCGCTACAGAGTGAGCACACTGCTGTCTGTAAGCATCTGATACCAGACTGTGTGTGAGTGAGATCTTTTAAAGGGAAATGGGTGCTTTGTTTAGACAGATGTCTGTGAACATCAAAAGGTCTGCATCAGTGACCCTTAGTTTAGTTTAGTTTAGTTCCCGTCAGAGGTTTCAGCACAGCAACAGGTTTACAACCCGTAGCTGGTTTATGACCTGCAGCAGGAGTCAGTCAGGTCAGACAAGGGGTAACAGATGCAAGGTTATACAAATGGTCAATAGTAATGTTAAACAAGATAGTAACAGCAAATTTCCATTACACATCTTTAAATACTCTATATAGTGCATGAATGCTGCATTAATCAATATTTTTAGCTTAATGATGAATCAAATGTCTGTGTCTGGATTGTGAAAGGTGTTAGTGAGAATTATCACTCGACTTTGCAGTTCTCCTCAGCTCTGTGGCGTTTTCGCAGCTGGTTTTACAGCTTGCAACTCGATTATTTTAATTTACTCTCACCGTTCTCACCAACCTTGTTTCCAACAGCAGCAGGCAGACAGATACAATTAGCGACTAGCTGGTGAACATTGTGGAGCATTTAAAAGCTAAAGAGCCTGATATTTTCCTGAGGAGTTGGTAGAGATCAAAACAGAGTTAATCTTGAACTAACATTTGTCAGAAGGCTAGAAAGATGACACCAAATGAATGTTAATGTGGCTCTGTATCTGCTGGATGTGTAACTAAGCAACTGTTTGTCTATTTGTTCGCTTAAACAACTTTTATAAAGTGATAGTATGTTGTGTTTACAGCTTGTTGCGCTGCCCCCAAGTGGCCAAAAAAGTCAATGAATGCAGGCGTAACAGATGTTCTAGAATAAATACAAATCAACCAACAGAAAAACGGGAAGTGTTGCAGGACTTGATTAGTGTGTCAGCTAAATGAGGCCCTACGGTATTTGATGCTGTTCAGAAAAGAAATGTGATTATTGGCTTTTTGTTGCCATCTTTTTCAAGCTATTAAAACTGACAGGGATAGACAAAAATACAGGTATAGAAACCGAAAAGAGTAAAAAGGAAGAAGTGTGAGTATATTAATATGAAATTTGTCATAAAAAGCATTTTATTTTAGTATGTGTATGTAGGCTCAGTGTAAGATATAATCTGCTTTAATATTACTTTAATATTGCTTCCTTTGTTGCAGTTCTACAAACATTTAATAAATGCCCTAATTTTCAGTGTATATCTGCATAATAATGTTTATCCCCTGTGTGTACTGTGTGTGTGTGTGTGGTGTCTCGTTGAATATGAGCTGTGTTTCCCTTCTGACCATTTTTCAATTAAAACACACTAATATCCCCAAGACTGCTTTGCCCTAGTTATTAGACAACCACACACAGTTTCCAGTTTTTCTGAGTACCGTGCTGCCTTCAGCATCTTCTCCCACTCATGCTCAAGTACACACACTGCTTGATTGAAAAAGATCACTAAATAGTGTGTGTGTGTGTGTGTGTGTGTGTGCACTTCCTTCGTCCCTACATATGTGTGCGTATTTATTTCTTAATTTTCACCTGTGTGTGTTTCTCACAGTGTGTGTGTATGTGTGTGTGTGTCTTCAGGCATGTTCTTTCTCAGTTTGTCTCAGGTTGCTTTTGTGTGTTTGTGCCACTGTATGAGTGCATACAGTATATGCGTTTGTGTTTCCATGTTGATGTTTGTACCTCTGTGTATCTCCTCGTGTGAATGGGGTGGCTGTGTTTCAGGGGAGCTGGTCAGCGTGGGCCAATAGATTAGGGTTGGTGGTTCAGTGCCAGGCTCCTCTTGTCCTCAAGCAGGACACTGAACCCCAAATTGCTCCTGATGGCCAGGCCAGCTCCGCCACCATTGGTGTGTGAATGGGTGAATGAGGGGCAAAGTGTTTACACTTGTGAGGACCTTTAGTGACAGAATGCATTCCCTAGCCCCTAACCCTAACCCTAACCTAAAGCTAATTCTAACCTGAACCTTAAAACCACGTCTGAACCCTCAAACAGCCCTTTGAAGGTCTGTACGAAAGTGAGGACCGGCCAAAATGTCTTCACTTTCCAACAATGTCCTCACTCCCACGGTCTAAAACTCAAATTGGTTTTCACAAAGATAGCTGTACAAGTACACACACACACACACACACACACACACACACACACTCATTCATCGAGCAAATGCAAACCCAGTTGCTCTGGAGAAGATTGCTCGTAAGCTGAATAATCGAGGCAAAACTTACAAATACAAACCTAAAAACACAAACTCTCCTTTTTACTATCACTCAACACTGATGATGCCAAAAGACACGAATCCTTTAAAGAGTAAAGTGACACATTCCGATCCAGTGAGACTATTCCTAATCATTTCTATATCATCAGCTTTCAAAACTCAGAATTCAGAATTCTGCCCCGACTGTTTTCATTCCAGAGCGGGTGCTGTTTGGCTGATGAGACAGAGCGACAGAAATCCCACACTTTGGAAGAAAGACTGATTGACTGGGAGGAAGGATTATTATATTCAATCCTTTCAAGTGCCAAACTGGATTCAGAACATTATGTCTTTTCTGCCAAATGATCTGCTCAAATCTAATTAGTATGATAGAACCAGACAGCAGTTGGGATTTTTTTTTTCTCTTTCAAAGTGTTTACTTGAAATAAACTGATGGTTTTCTGTCCGGATGAGTGATAAAGTAGACAGTAGAAAACAGTTTATTTCTCGATCTCCCTATCGCTCTCTCTGTCTTTCTCTGTAATGAGGTTCTCCTTAATTACATTTTAATGGGCTGGAAACAGCTGCTACTGGTTTATATCTCCACTCATCCCTCTCTCCTCCTTTATCGCTCCCTCTGCCTTATCCCGTTGCTCAGCCACCTTCTACCTTTGTCAACTTCCCTGCGCTCTTCTGTCTTTGCTCTGGGTCCCATTTCCTCTTATGATGAAGGTCAGGCACCCTAAAAGTCTAAATGTTTAGAAGTACCCCTCAAATTTTTACATTAGTTAAAAAGGAAACTCTCTTCTCGGACGAGTGTAGGCCAACGGATATGAGCTTTTATCTGTTTTGTGGACAATGAATAATGAATAAGCAAATCATCCATGACGAGTGAATGGCCGTCAATGAGACATAAATCTGACATTCAAAGGTGAAATAAGAACAAATGAGAGGTGTATAAGATTTACTTTACTCTCCATTATTTTTCTAA
>LKNJ01001703.1:105993-122761 GCA_002120245.1 Maccullochella peelii
AGACAGCAAGATAAAATAGTCAAGTCATAAAGTCAAGGAAACAGATACCCATACAAAATAAAAACATTTTAAAGGAAATAAAACACAGTTCAAAGAAAAATTAAAACTCACGTAAAATCAGGAAAAGGCTCTTCGATAAAAGTATGTTTTAAGAAGGGACCTGAAGGAGATCACTGACTTTGCCGACCTGATTTCCGCGGGCTGATCGGTCCAGAGCCTCGGGCCCTGACCGCAAGCACAACAGGGAAAGATGGTCGCGGCTAAATATTGAAAAAGTCAAAAGTGACTTGAAGCATAACACATAATGTGGTTTTTTAAAGTTGATGTAAACAACAATATTTACTAAAGTAAACTTTGGGAAGTGTAGTTGCCTAAACCTAACCACCAGAAGATGTGAACCTGGCCTCTGGTGTTACAGTCCAGCACTATTTGGGAAACCAAATAGTTTATAAATAGTAGTATATAAATGTAACTTCTAGAGACAGGATTGCATATACACACTCACACACTTACAGCCACAGGGGCCTCAAACTAAACTTTTTTCTCGCTAAGGAAAGAGAACTGTATGAATGAGTGGCTCTATGCATGGTCCTTATGTCTGTGTATGTGTGTGTGTGTGTGTAGTGTTGTGTACCATCAATAGTACACACACACACAAGAGACACACACAAAAAAAACAGTGTAATTAGGTACATGCCATAGTATAAGCTTTTTCGTCTAGAACCTCAGAGTCCATTTAACGATGGAAATAGCTGCAGGTTAGGAAGCTAAAACACTGGCCTGTATGTGAGCGTGTGTGTGTGTGTGTGTGTGTGTGTGTGTGAGTGCCACCATGTACGTGAGTGTGTGAGAGTGGTAGGTTTTGCCCCCCAGTCTAATTGAGTTTTCAAGGAGCCCTTATCCTTTAAGAGAATAGTGTGTGTGTGGAAGGTTTGGCGGTTACATGCATGCAGCTATGCGTTATGGGTTATTTGTCCAAATATGGATTTTTTTTATATCTATTTTGTCCAACTAGTAACAAAATCACATAGTTCATAGCAAATATAAAAACACTTTACTTGTACTGTACTGCAGATTTGAGCGACTAAAATGTCACTTACTGACAGGAATCCTTTATCCTCTCTTTCCTCTCATTTTATCCTTTTCCCCTTTCCTCCTCCTCCCTCTCTTTGCCTTAAACATTATGGCCATAACACACCAAAATGTTGTTTATTTCCTTTAATAAGGATGGGTACCATCTCCCTCCCTTCATTGATCTGCTTATTTATTGCTTCATCTCTCCTGAGTGCTGTTTGGCTCAAGACCTGCGAAATGGTTCAGATATCTCCTAACGCTCATATACTGTGTGCTCAACACACAGTAACACACGTAATTAAAATGAGTAGCCTGGTTGTTGTTTGGTGCGGTTGAGAGAGAATGTGTGTTTGTGTGCAGGACAGTGGCTTTGAACGTAAATCTGTTTCTATGACCTGGCCACAGGCGCCTGCCATACTGGAGACAAAGTGTATTTGTGTTGTTTGAGTGTATAAGAGTGTGTGTGTGTGTGTCTACTAGAAAGGTCATTGTCCACCCCCCATTATTTTACTGCCAAACTCCCCCTATTTTCTAGTATCATCTTGTGGCCCCTCTTCACTCCTTTCACTCCTCAGTTACTAAACATACAGATCCGATCCATACGGATCCAACATACTCACAATTTTTAGTAAAGGCAAAGGTAAATCAAACACCCTTAACAGTTGTACTGTCTTTACCATGGTCTCATTTATTTATGAAAGCCATAGGTATTATAATTAACATGACAATGACATAATGATGTTTAAAAATGCTTCATGCAGCATCTTTAAAATGCTGATTAGGTGACACTTAAATGTATGCTGATAAGAAATACTGGTCATATGATGAAATATCTTCCTCCTCCTATTTCATCCTCCACCTTTTATCTTGAAGGAGAAGAAGACAGAGCTGACATTTTCTAGGGTGATTCATCGCCATGCTGATTCGATAACATAATAAGTCTTTTTTGATCTCCTCTTAATTCAACCACATTGAAGCACACACACTTACACACAAGCGCACATCCTCGCGGTAAGTCCAGCTGATGGGAGACATATTAACTAACTAATGTCTACACCCCGTTGGCTATTGATCAACAGCATTCAATTAATCTGATTAATTAGCCCACCATGGCAACACAGAGGAATTGGTCAGCAAGTCTCTATAGCTGTACAGAGGGTATTTAACACACACACACACACACACACACATAATTGAAGTTGGTTTAAATATTGCCTCAGTGTGCAAATATCAAACACACACACACACACACACACACACACACACACACACACACAGTCCACATATAAAGAGACAAAAAGCAACAAAAAAATACAATAGAAACGATTCTAACACTTAGAAAAAGTTTTTCTAAGTTAAATAATTACTGGTAGTTACTTTCATTCAGACTTTATAAAATGCTAGCTGTCAGCTGAAGCCTTTTGTGGTTTGTTTTCATTGATTGGACACCAATAACAAATTGACACCATTAACAAGATGTGGCTGAACGTTTTAGAGTTTGGGTGAGTGAGGTTAACTGAATTAATAAGCTGCAGTGTTTGACTTTGTAATGGCTAAGCCCAGGGCACAAGTTACTATGCTGATGTAGCCACATATACATGCATGCTTTGGGTGGTTCTAAATATATTTACTAGTATGCCGCCTTGAAACCTAATACTGAGTACTTTCTAAAAGTATTATGAAAGTATCAGGGTTATTTGACAAAAAAAAAAGTACATTTAAAAAGAAATCTTGCCTTACTAGCTTTTTACAGAGCTTTTAAATCTTCCTCAGCCGATCGAGTTTGCTCGGATGTCAAATTGTTTAGTTGATTTTATTGTTCATTTATTTCTTCAGTTATTTGATAGCTGCGCAAACTCCATCTGCTGAGGAAGACTGAGAGATGCAGTTGAAAGCTCGAGAAAAAACTGCTAAGTGGAAAAAGGACATTTTGGGTAATACGTCTATTCGCTTTCTGGTACAGCACCTTTCAACCACAGGGGCAATTCAACGTGTTTTACATAATGCAAAGAAATGCATTAGAATGACACTTAAAAACGCAATAAAAAGGACAATTAAAATAGACTTACATTAAAGAACCTTTAAATCTGCACATCTCTATTCAAAAGGACGCCAGAAAGAACAATTAGCATCAGAGTGTGAACTGTGGTGAAGAATATCATCATCAGACTGGGAAACGCTGTGGCTGTTATACACTGCTGGAGTTAAATGAGCTTGGATGAAACAGACAATTTTACACAAAGTAAGAAATGTAATACAGTATATTTCACTGACATAAGAACAAAAAAGCAATGATGAAAAGAAGGGAAACGCTGAAATTAATTTAAAAAAAAGGTGTAGAGCGTCAAACATAACTGCATTAAAGACGACTGAAAAAATAAAGATGAGAGAATGCGAGAAACAGATGTTAGCTGGAAGGAAATAAGTGCAAACTGATTATAATAGTAAAGCCACAATAGACAGACAGCTCAATTACACTCATGACTCTCTTTCTCTTTCTTTCTCTCTCTCTCTCTTCTCATGACAGCTGTATGACATGATGCATTGTACTGCGCATTTATCTGGTTTCTCTCAGCATGTTGCCTCTCTAATTATCATGTCCTGTTGTATTTACCAGGAGAATTACATGGGCTGTATACACTGAAATCCCTTTCTCATTGAGTGTAAGAGATTAGTGTGTGGGTGTTTGTGTGTATACTGTACGTGTGCATTTCAGGGCATGGAAAAAGATGGTTTATATATACAGTATATATAAATACTGTATCTTTGCATATGCATATTGTGCATATATATGTTTTACAGTATATTATTTGAATGCTGCCATCTTATTTTTTACTCCTCTGTTTGACCTTTATGTACTGTGATGGCTAGATGCTATAGATGTTCCCCTAATCCTGAAAATCTGTTCACTTAACATTCAGTGCGCAAGTCTGCCCGTTTTTTCTACGCTGTGGGTTTTTTATTTAATTTAATTCGCACCCACAGTAATAAAGTGTAATCCCCTAGGCAGCCATTCCCAACTCATCAACCAACCCCCTAGAAGTTTTTGCTCTGCAAACCCCAGGATTTTGAAAACGGAAATCAGGATTCGCATCCTGACTCCAGCATGTGGTTTAGTTTAGACAACAAAAGCACTGTGATTAATGCTGCGTTCACATGGATTCAGGCTGATGGCAAACCGGATATCATTTTAGTGGACAAGAGCAGGACAGTAAAATTAGCCGGCAGAGAATACCGGCAACGGTAACGGTAGACGGCATTGTCACCCAAAGTTAAAATATGTTGACTTTTTGCCGTCATCCGCGATGGAATTTACAACCAGATGTTAAGCAGCTCCCTCACACAAGGAGAACACATGGGCAATCTGGACGAAGAAGAAGAAGCTAAAAATGTCTCTTTTTCAGACAAACGCAAACAAGGGACACACCAGTTCTCCTTTCACTGTCCGTGTTGGAAATGAATGAATGACCTGATGTTTTACAGGGAATTTAACATTAATTTTAAGTTTGCAACAGAATATTAAGAGAAAGCTTTTTATAGCTACATGCATTACTAAAATAATTACATAATAGTTAATTAATTTTATTTAATTGATTTTATTTTATTCTTTGTAAACCAAACAACATCACCATAGAACCGTTTTGTGTTTTTCATTTTGCCGTCAAGAAGGTGTCTGTCTGCCGTCTGCCTGATTCCATGTGAATGCTGCATAAGGCTATAGGGACATACGGTGGTTTTGCTTAATAAATGTTTGTGAATTAAACACGTCCTGTCTCAGTCACTTTTGACTTTTTTAATATAACCGAGTCAGCGGATACTTTCTTTACCTTAATCACGTGCTGTGAGTGCCTAAACACAACCACAAAAAACGGACTCATGCTTTAGTTTCTACGACCTACTATTGTATTATTGTGTTGTAGGAAAAACAAATGAAATCGGCTGTTAGTCAAATGCTTGCAGATTTGTTCAGTATCAACATTTTGCAACTTGGCAGATTTGTTCATTAACAATTTTATTTTTTATGCTTGTAAAAATGTAATTCAGGTGGGATTACATATCTCATTTAACTTATTTCTTGCTGCAAATTAGTAGTTTATATACATATATACTTTCTAGAAGACCCAGCCAGTTAATAGAATCAGGTGCAGGTTGTAGCTGGAAGACGCCGTTGAGCAACAGTTCTCAACCGCAAGCAACCAAAACAAAGAAATTAGTAGAATATATAAAGAAAGGAAAGGAGTGTTTTAGAGACAAGAACCTTATATTTGAGTTTCGCTCTTTTGTGATTTATTTTTGTTTGTAAAGGCCTGTTTTATTTATGAATGTAGTTTTTTAATGGCACAAGCTGCAACAAAAAGAACATCAAGATCATCAAATGTGAGTACCTGCGTGTGGGAACTTTACGGTGTATAGTGACTAAATGTGAAAGAAAAAGAAATCACGACAGCATCTCTGGGTGAAGACCAAGCAGAAACCATCATGGCCATCTACAGCAGTGCCTTTAGATGCAATCCTCTAATGGATGGTATCTGCTCGCTCCAAGAAAACTGTATTGAAGTGATGGAGAAAATCCCACAATAGACATAGAAAGTCATTTATTCTTGGTGTCTTGGTGGTGATTTGGAAAATGATAGTTCCATTAAGAAGATGTTTAGTATGCTTTGGTATGTATGCACCTTTTTTTCTTCTTCAAAGAGATCATCATTTAATCATTTTGGCTGCTGTCACAACCACCTTCTCTTACAGTTTCCAATTTCACTCTCAGTGCGCTCGACATTGGTGTAACATCAAAGCACAGTTTTGGCAGGAAAGAAAAGACCAACGCTGTACAGGTATAGCTTTAATAACTTTTCTTACCTTTATGATTTCATTTTTTCAAGCAACAGAGGTAGCAGAGCGCAGCAAGGTCGGTTGTTGCCATAAAATGAAATGTCATACTATGGCATCAAAAGAGGTTCAGACATTGAAACCGTCTATGCGAGTCTCTGGAGGAAACACAGTGAGCTGGTGTGCCGGAGTCGCGGCACAGGTACAAGAAGTCATTAAAAGAGCAATCCTGTTCTGTGTCGTAAAGATGAGTGCGCACACATGGAAAGCTAGAAACACGAGAATGAATACATGAGAACGCATGCTTGACAGGGAAATAAGAAGCACATGTGGATCCAAGCCTCCAAACTGACACGTGCATACCTACTAACAGTATATATATATATATATATATATATATATATGGCTACACAATGTGACTCAAAAGACCATGCTCATGTCATTCATATGCTTACACACACACACAGGCGGTAAAGCATGGCAGTGTTTTGAAATGCAGCCTCCAGCTATGAGAAGGGAATAAGAGTTAGACATCACAGAAAAGTGTGAACTGAGTTTAACCCCCTACTGGTAAGAGAGAGAGAGAGAGAGAGAGAGAGAGAGGGGGGGACAAAAAGACAAATTTGGGGAGGGGAAGAATTGGTGGAAAGCAGCAGAGAACCAGAAAGAGAGAGGGAAAGAGGCAGAGAGGGAGTGAAGGGTGTGAAGACATTGATTGAGGGAAATAAATGGAAAGAAAGGGAGAGAGTGAAAGAAAAAGAGCCTTAGGTGGTAGGTGTTCCTTTGGTGGCAAATTGTTCACCCACCCACCCACACACACACACACACACACACACACACACACACACACACACACACACACACACCAAACCATTTAAAGACACATTCTCTGCAATACCTAAGGTCATTTTGACACCCGGCGAGGTGTTATTTTGGCACATAAATCTTGGGCAGGGAAAAGAGATGAAAATATTAAGGTCACATTTGTCCCTCCCTCAGGTGTGTGAGAGGGAGAGGGATAAAGACAGAGAAGGAGAAGAAGCAAGACCTATATCAGAAAAATGGAGATAAAGGAAAGAAGGTAGAGTGAGAACAATAAAAAAAGTTTTTCATAATGCTTTCTGTATTAATTTGGAAACTAAAATTCCATTTCTGTATTTGTTTTCTCTGTATCTGACTTCGTCAGGTAAAAAGAAAGCCCCCTCTCTGGACAGCTAACTTGGTTCGTTCCAGCTGGAGCACAACATACTAGGCTACAGTATAGTGCAGTTGTAGGTTAGTGTACAGCGTGCGGGTGTGATTTGTTTTCTCGGGATGAAAACAGTCTGACTTTATTACACTGAGTCTGGCAGTTATGGAGAGCTTCATGAATAAATTCCAATGCAGTTAAAGTGACATTTTTCGTGCTTTCATGACTTTTTCATATTTTTTTCACATAAAAAACCTGACTGGAAACACCGGAAATTCAGGGGGAAAAAAGTCAAAATATCGCAAAAAAAAGTTTAGGCTAAGGTGGAATAGTTGGTGTATCGATAGAAACACAAAAAAGTGCAATGGAAACGGAATTAGCCAATGACTCATGATGTACATGAAGAAGAAGGCAGACAAAAATGTCAGATCTGTGTGGAGCGATGAGGAGGCTGTAACCTTCCTCACATTAATACATGAAACAAATAAAAATGCCATATCACGTTTTCAGCATCGTTTTTGATTGTTTGAGATTTGACTGGCATTCTTCTAATCATGTCATCTCGTTGTGCCCTCTTTTTCTGCAATGTTTAATGGCACCCAATTATATTAATGCACCAACTCCTAATATTTGCAAAACAGCAGTGGATGTAAACACACATCCATTTGCATTTTCTTTTGTAGATTTAAAATTTCCAGACAATTTGGATGGAAACTTGGCTATTGTGAGTGATGAGGTAAAAGCCCCCTAAAGTGGTTTTATTTTGGCTTCATGCGACAGGGAGAAGGAACATTCAGAAAGATCGACTGATCATTTGGGAAAATATGAGTTTTCACTTTGGGCCTGTGGGACACAAGCAACACACATCCAAAATGTCAGTTTATGTAAAGTCCCAGAGTGGGGCATGAACCGATGCCACCCACTAAACGTGGTTGGTTTTTAACAAGTTAAGTGAGTTAGGTTTGCTCAAACTGGGGGAAAAAAACACCACTTAACGAAGCTCCCACAGCTATACTTATTCATCTCCACCACACTCACTCCCGGGACCTGTAATTAAACTCAGGATTTATTTTGATATGAAATGTCATTACTAAGGGAAACATTCAAAAGGACAGCCTCACCGCCCACTATGTCAGTTTAGCTTGTGTACCCCTGAGGCTAAATGAGACTGTCAAACTGGAAGCAGATTGTGGCCACATATTGTTGGAGTTAAGAGGCCAGCAGACACAGACGATAAGGGAGGTGGTGTGTAGCAGCAAGTGAAGGAGGAGAAATCAGAGCCAAAAGGCTGAAAAAAAGCAATATTTCAATGAGTGGCAACATGGCAGCATTTTTACATTTAAAACAGCTCAGTTTTGCTCTCAGTGCTCTGTTTAACAAGTTCATTTTGTTAATGTGTTTGTCACGGTCAATGAATGTTAAAAGCAGTGTTGCTAGTACTATACAGCAGCAATGGGTGCCTGTAAACACAAAATTGACATATTATTGCCTGGAGTCTTGTTTTTCTAGTCTGTGTCCAGGTTATTTGTGTCCAGCTGATGTCAAATATTCACTCTCCTTTAAGCCCTGTATTGTTCTCCACCAACTCCTGAGGGAAACATTTGGCTCTTTAGCTGCTAAATGCTCCACTATGTTCATCAGCTAGTCGCTAACTTTGTCTGTCTGCTCTTAGGTCCTGAGCAGCTAGCTTACAGTGGGTTTGTCAGAGCTTTTTGACTGAAAACAGCTGCCTGCTGCAGCTGGAAACATTGTTGATGAGAGCGGTGAGACCGAACCAAACATTAAAGTTGCAGGCTGCAAAACCAAAACAATGAGCTAAAAGACACTAAAACACTCTGTAGGGCTGAGGGGAACTGCAGAGTCGGGTGGTAATTCATCGGTACTAGCACTCCCCTCACATAAACATAGTCATTGAATCAATTGTTGATATAAAAATATTGATATAGTGCAGCTTTAAAATGTGTAAAAACTGTCACAATAAAAGCTTCTTGTTTTAATGAGAAAACCTTTGTTTGCTACAATACTCAAGCTGTTAGTATGAGAAATACATACTATGAGATTTGTTTTTACTCAATGTGGCATCTCTGCATTTGTGTTATAACAATTTACTCATTAACATTTTATCTAAAACTTATAATGGTAAGCAAACTGCAGTACAATTCTCCCATGTTACAAAAGTAATGACATCTATCTCTGTTATAGTTGTAATTAATTTAACCATTTAAATTCATATTCAGGCTGAGGCCATAAATAACTGTACCAATGGATACCTCTTCAACTTATCTTGCTCTTATATGAGGCCAGCTCTGCCAAATTATAAATCGTTTTTCTCAGTGGACCTCTTAAGATGCGGGTGCTGATGGAAAACAATTCTAGATGCATTTTAATGCCAGACGTGTGTGTACAATGTTATACTTGAAAATTGCAAGGAACTTCAAACAAGGGTACTCACCAATTCTGAGGGTATTGAGGCTGTTGGGCTTTATTAACTAAATTAAATTGCTGTGATATTTCTAGTAAAAAAAATAATTGGCAATTTGAAAGTAAAGATATGTATTTTAGGGGTGACTAAAAATTCAGAAAGAGAATACTCCAATACTCCAATTAGTGACATAGAAAACAGTGTTTCCATAAAAAATGTAAAATACAGATATGATGTGAAAGTAAAGATTGTACACAAGCTAGTATACATTTTATTTAAGGCTCCATAAAGTTTTAGTAATTATTATAAGTTGTTGTATTTGATTTCAAAGCTCTCCCCCTATGTTTAATTTTAACTTTAATCTATTTAATTAGTTTATTGAGCCATGACTGTGCAGGTGTGTTTATGTGTGTTTAGCAGAGACAGCGGTTGTATGTCAATTCTTATCAGTATTTCTAATGGAGAATCAGAGACCGACAGGCAGACGCAGAGTTAAAAATGGAAGCTGTTTACACCAATGTGATCTCTACACTGTGTGTGTGTGTGTGTGTGTGTGTGTGTGTGTGTGTGTGTGTGTGCGTGTGCATGCGTGTATCCATGTATCCATCCCTGGTATCAGTGTGAAGTACTCTTATAGTTGTTTCCACCTCTAGAGATCCATTAGAGCAGTGAGGAGGATATTTTAAACCTCCGTTGCATACAGTATAGTAAGCATTGGGTGTATAACTGAGTGTATACTCGTGTAGGTCCACAGTGGATGATAGCCACGCACTTAAACAGCTAACTGCAAGCCAGTGCTACTGGCTGTTCTTACACAGTATGGTTAACAAGCAAAACCACCAGGTGGCACTAGGTCAATGGAAAGACGTGACTGGGTACGAATAGACAGTGCGAAATGAGGCAAAGACACGTCCGCTTTAATTGAAAATGTTTCAACTTGGAGCAAAAACCCTGGTGCTTTATGAATGTCATAAACATGTAAAGAGGAAAAAGGTAGAGAGCCTAAAGGAAAATAACAGAAACAACTGGAGTTCCTGAGTCACAGGCCCAATCGACACACACTAGGTCAGTACGTACGTTAGCTAGCTGCAAAGTCCAGTAGTCAAATTCACAGGAATATAATGCAAGGTGAAAATTAGCTTTAAGCTACAAGCTAAAAAGAATAATGCTAACAAAGGTGAACGTCAACATTGGCTAACGGTGTTAACAGTAATAAAAAAGCTAAGAATATTAACAACGCTAACATGGCAACATTAACAGGCGGTGGCTAACAAAATTAACTAACAAAACCGGGAAACCTTATGACTATATATTTTTCAATTGAGCAAAGGAAAAACAGTACAGTCTTTGAATCAAATCAGCAAGGTTTTATATCTTCAGTCACAGTTGGTCAGTAAATAGCTCTAAAGCGCAAGCTAATGCTTAAGCTAATATGTTGGCCAGTAGGCTACTTTTGATAAAGCTAGACAAGTCATTTTACTCTGCTGCCAGTCTGTGTACTAAGCTAGGCTAAAAACTCTTCGACCAATCTATATTGAAAGCATTAGATTAAATGAATGTCAACCATAGACAATTATAGAAAAGTATTTTAATACCTATTGGTATTTTTAACTATTCTAGTGGCTAGCTTAAATCTGGCAAGTTCAGTTTTCGCAGTAGGAATTAGTTTGGACAACATATACAGTGAGTAGAAGTCAGTGTGAAGCTGGACAGATCGGGCGACAGAGGATTGGTTTAGATAATGACAAAGAGCAGCACCACACTTGTGAAAAAAAAGTGTTTCTGCTTAAAGGCTGATTCATGTGCCTGTTGAGTCATTTTGGTCTCATGTTTGTAATTCAAGCAAATGCCTGTTGAATCTTGAACTAAATTTGTGGTCAAAGTGCACACAGACAATTTGTATCCCTACTTTATTTCACTTAGGGAGGCAAAATGGTCCATGTGGAGGTAACCTAATTCATCTGCAGTTTAACATATTCTACCAGCTTGTCCCTCACGCAGATACCCACACACAAATGGACTAACACACACAGCTCCATACATGATGAATTGGCTGCATATAAATTTCAGGGGGAGACAATACGTCTTTGTTTCACAATATTCTGGCATGGATCACACACACACACGCAGTAGCATGAAAGCACTAATGCCTGCGTACACACACGCGCATACACACATAGACAGAATGATTTGTCTACTGCCAGATTCACACTCAATGTTAATTTGTTACTGGAGGGATCGTAATCCTTCAAAGTTTGTGTGTCTGTTAAAGGCATACGCATGCAAGTGTGTGCATGTTTGAGTGATTCACAGTGTGATAAGCACGTAGAAAGGCAGCCTTTGGCCTTGAACCTCTCCACACATACAACCCGTGTGTGTGTGTATTTGTACATTACATGTGTTGAACAGTGGGTATGCACTTCTTCTCTCCCAAGAATGATTAGACGTCAAATATACTGTAAATCCATGTTAATCTCTCATGTTGTCAGTGATGTAATTTCATCTGTACAGTCATGGTAATTTCATGGAAATGCAGAAGCACATGTAAGTAATAGTATTTATACATTTATGGAAAGAAATCATCATCTGTTCCACAAAACATAATCGGGAGAAAGAGGATGTGCAGCTGAAAAAAAGTGAGGGAGAAGGTAATCTGCCCAGCATGCTGTAACAGAGCCACACTGCTAATTTTTTGCATAACATGCAAAATAGATCAGATTTGGGTCAGTTTATAAAAATACTTTATAAAGAAACAATGGCACTTAAAGGATTCTAAAGTTTTAGTGTAGGGTGGTTGCACACAGCCACCAGTGTTAAAGTTTAAAGGAGCTATATAATTAGCCACGCTAACAGCATGGCTCTAGGGATGGCAATGCCAGTCGGTCAGTCAACCACTTTGGTCCATATTGAAGATTTTCCCACTAATGCCACCATGAAGTTAACATGTGGTTTTTAGTTTTACTGGATGGATTGCCATAAAGTTTGTTACATGCATATATGTTCCCCACAGCATAAATTGTAAATAATTTTGGGGATCCCATATCATTTTATCTAGCAACATCATCAGGTGAAAATTTCAAATGACCAATTTCTGATTTATGACCAAATACCTGGAAAACTTCTGTCAGACTCAGCTGTACTTTTTGTTTAGTGCTTTAGGTTATGTTAGCATGCTAACACACTAAACTAAGAGTCATTAATTCAACCTTTACTTATACTTGAGAGATCACTGAGGGGCGACCCTCATTTATAATGACATCAAATCAATTACAAAACATGCTAGCATTGTCATTGTGAGCATGTTAGCATGCTGATGTTAGCATTCAGCTCAAAGCACAGCTGTGCCTAAGTACAGCCTCAGAGCTGCTAGCATTCGCTGTGGAAGCGAAAAACATTGACCATAGTACAAACACTGTCAGAAAGCAAAGAACTGTGGTCTTAATTTTGAGAAACACAAGAAAGAACAATACCACTGGTTTGAGAATGAGGCTACCAATCCATCTCCACTGCAGCCTCATTTGTTAAATTAAAATAAAATATTCAGTGTACTGTGTAATGATTGCTGCCTGGGTCTCTATAGTGACTGACGTCATACTCCCGCCTTGAAGAGTCGCAGTTTACTTTTTGTATTGGGAAGACTCATGTCTGAGCCTTTATCGCGGGTTCTGTGTTATAAGTCTCTTTTTGGGTGCTGAAACCATGACCTGTACCACAACAATGGCTGCCCTCAATAAAACTACAGCCGAGGTATGAAGATTTTTGTCTGGTGTTCATCCATTCTACCCTAACGACTCCCCGGTGATCACCCGCATCTCTACCAACTGCCAAGTAAAAACAGCAATACATGAATGACCTTATTTGGAAACACTCTATGTACATAGAACGGCCTTTAAGTCTCAAGGTGTCAACTTAATAGAGACCCCTGTCAAAAAAAGCTCTATTACAAAAATAACAACCTTATCCAACTGCCAAGAAGGGATGAGTGGATTGTTCAAAAAGTTTTTCAAAAAGTAACTAATATCTCAAAGAAATGCTTCAAAAGTCACTGTTGAGTTTCGACTTGAAGTTACAAAAGTGACAAAATGATCCTTTCCAAGTTTTCTAAGCCAAGAATTAAAGACTACAGAGTTTGTCTGCACTGACAATAGCAGCCAACTCCGCTGCTGACGCTCTATACGTTTTCAGCAGCCAACTTTTGCTGTGAAAACATAAACAAAGACACTTTTGGATATGTGTGTGTGTGTGTGTGTGTGTGCGTGTGTTTGTATGTGTGTGCCTGGATGCCTATTCAAAGCCTTCCGCGGCTGCTTATTTGAGATGCATATGGGTGCTTGGGTGTACAGAGAATGTGTGTGTGTGTGTGTGTGTGTATGCTTGGACGTTGAACAATGGAAATGATGACGCCCACTCACTTCTAAACAAGTTGTATCTGTATTAAAGTTTCTACCTGATGGCACCCTCACATGCACACACACACACACACACACAAATGTGTGAATGAACACACATAAGCACGTGGATGTGACATGAAATGCTCCAAGGTACTGGCAGGCCGGTGTTTGTCCACTCACACACAGGCACATGCGCCATGTGTGCGCCATGTGTGCTCGGTCACATGTGCTCAGAGCAGAGCACGTCCAACAAGACAATGGCAGATTCCTATGAGGTGTGTGCGTATGTGTGTGTTTGATTGTGTCTGATTGTGAAACACAATGCTTGGCCTGCAGCCTGGCAGATTTTAGCAGAAGATCACCCTCACACTGGGAGCGAGAACAATTCTGTGAACACACACCCACACAAATACACATGCAGTGCACGCATGCACACATGCACATACTGTATATAATGTGGGAGGGAAACTTTAACCTTTTTCTCTCTCTCGCTACACGTCCATGGTCTCTTTCTTTCTTTCACAGTATACATTAGTGCATCTTAATATTTTACCTCCTCAAACTACATGGCAGACCTGGAAATGATCTTCAGCTGTAACTTGTCTGCTCATGTAGCAAGATCGGTTTTAAAAAAATTAAATCTCTGAAGAGGAGAGCTACTGGGTCTTATTGGAATACTGTTGTTCACCAATTATGTATCATCATCATCAGTGGCAGCTGGTGACTCTGATATTGAGTCTTATTATCATTATTTATTATCGTTATTTTACCCAAAATAACTTCAAAATCATAATAAATGGAACTAGAAAGTAATATTTCATGCCGTATACCCTTTCAAAATAAATACATTTTAGCTGTGCTGCCTGAACATCCTCCATGTCGTGCAGCCCGTGGAGCAGACCGCCGTCCATTACGGGATCCAGTCCCGGGTTAACAAAGTGCAGCAGCACGTTGGGCCACAGCACGCCACCGTAGTCCTGCCGTGGGTCCAGTCCGGACAGCTGAGGCAGCGAGGCCCGAGGCTCCGCCAGCAGAGCGGTACTGTCCATCCGCTCCCCGGCGGTGTGCTGCCGCACCCCCCAGTCCAAATCCATTCTCGCCATTGGCTTGACAGTCCTTCAGGGCTGCTACAACAAGCTGACTGTTTCGTTGGCTAACGCAAGTAGCTAGCTACTGCTTTTGGAAGTTATCATTGGAGGAGCAACCTCCTCTGCATCTATAAGATGACAGTTTTTGATATAGGCTGCTCAATTGATGAAACAATAAAACTTAACTGCACTTTCTCATGTAGAGCAGTCATACAACAGATTGTATCAAATAATCTAATCTGTCTAATCGTGTTCATGTTTGACCCCAGCAAACACTAAACAACTGTAATAAGTTATCGCAGAGATGGGTCGCACAATCCAGGTGCCGTGTTTCAGTGGCTTCACATCTGATGACCCTTTCAGTTTATCTGTGCTCAGCATGCTGAGCCTATAGGCACACAGTAGCATCCATGTTGTGATACTCTATACAGTATGTGGTGTTTGATGGTGTCTGCTTTGGTGTTTTTATGGCAAGTTCCATGTTCCTGTTTTAACCAGCTACAAAGTAGGTTTATTCAGATGAGCTGCTTTTTTTTGGAAAATGATGATGTACATCAATTTGGCACTTTTAGTTATGCTTACATTCATAAAGCTGAATTCATTGTTGCTGCTATTGCTAATGGATTTAGGCTCCTGCAGGAGACAAGGGTTAAAGTCATTCATGTTGTCTGTGCCATAAAAATGGCAGGAATTTTAAGCCTCTGTGCCTGTCTGAACATTTTTTTCCAACAATCCAAACAATTTGTCATAGTGTGCACCCACTGTATTCCACCAATGTCTGTAAAGCTGTTTCTGCACACATTGTTCTCTAAAGTCCACCTTATGATTTTCACAATGAAGCCAGTGGAAATAAATGGTTCTATCTACTTTACACAACAGTATTTCATAGCTTGTAAACCTTCTTCATACACCATATTTTTATTTAGCAATTCTACACCAAGAGTGCCAATGTTTTATATTTGATCAATTTTATTTGACAGTTGTGAAGAGTTCTAAAGGTAGGATTGTAAATTGGAGAAAGGAATGCATGCAAAGTGATCTTATAGTGAAAAGGTGAAAGTTAGAATTGCCTTTGTGAGCATGTTAGCATGCTGATGTTAGCGTTTAACTCAAAGCACCGCTGTGCCTAAGAGCATCCTCACAGAATTGCTAGCATGGCTGTAGACTCGTAGTCTTGTTTATGTCCACATCATCATTGTTCAATGTACTTTGGGCATTTTTCTTTCAAGAGGCTTTTCACACCTCTGCAGAGAGCCCTATACTCAGTTATATACATTATCTTCATTACTATAAACAACTATATGAATAAAGCCAGCAAATAAGTAGGATTTGTAGTGAAGAAAACACCACCCTGCAGCTACCCGTTGCAGTTTAAGGT
Organism: Maccullochella peelii; assembly: GCA_002120245.1. Classification (NCBI taxonomy): domain Eukaryota; kingdom Metazoa; phylum Chordata; class Actinopteri; order Centrarchiformes; family Percichthyidae; genus Maccullochella; species Maccullochella peelii. Next base: position 122,363 of record LKNJ01001703.1, read on the forward strand.
TACCCAACATGCATTAGATAAACTCATTTAGAAGTAAACTTGCGCTTGACTAACAGTGACCAAACTAAATCAAAGTCAACCAAGAACTGAATATTTTGCAACACTGGCCGACAAAAACTATTTTGAAAAAAACTAAATTTAGCTTTGGGCTATCACATTTGGCTGCCAAGCTATGAACTATTCAATAAAGGTGCTGGGGACATTTTCTCTCTCTCTCTCTCTCTCTCTCTTTCTTTGCGTCATGTGTTGAGTTTTCAGTGTACGTCCATGCAAGCACATCAGTGTCTCTGTCTACACGTGTCCCTGTGTGTTTCAGTGTGTGTGTGTTTGGATAGAGCTGTCTTTTCCCTCACAGACAGGTGCACCAATTACCTCTCCATCTCTCTCTCTCTCTCTCTC
>LKNJ01001703.1:122887-150430 GCA_002120245.1 Maccullochella peelii
GGTGTCACACACACACACACACACACACATATATATATATATATATATATATATACTTACATCCTGGACTGGCGTCACTGCAGGATCGATGCTAGATGCTAATTAGCAAAAGCTATTTTCACAGCCACCGGTAGCTTAAAGCTCATGCTGTCCTGATTACAGCACAATCACATTTACTAATGTAGTTATTCATCAACATTTTAATACAAAGGACTGTTTTTTTGGCTTTAAGAATTTAAAGTGTTTTCAACTGTATGATGGAGGTCAAGTTGAGTGTTTGTGCTGGAGTTGACAGAAAAACACCATCTGATGTTGTTTATTATGTTATGAAAAGAGCAGATGGACAAACACAACAGTCAACTAGTGCTGGTTTGCCACTTACAGCACATGCAGAAGGGTGACAAATTAAAAGATAACCCTGAATAAATGAGTGGAGAAACATAACGAATGCAGATTATTTCATACAGTGCACAAAAAGTGGCTGAATGTTTTGTGGAGTATAAAAATGACGTGAATCATTTGCTGTCATGTCATCGCAGAGTTCACGAGTTGTGACATGTTTGCTGACTTTGGTGGAGGAAATGAGTGGAGTCCATGGAAGTTCATTTTTAAGTGGATACTAGAAAGTGAGGAGTTAGTCAGACAGTTAGTGAGCAGCTTAAACAGTCAGCATCTCATTAAGTGACATATAGGCCATATAAGCTATATACAGTATGTTTCTCAATCCATCAGTTTAGCAGTCGGTCACATTACATTTCTTAGTCCCCCTAAATAGATGTTCAGTTTAGAATTCAGTCAGCCATATTGACATACCGTGATGTTAACTTACCTGATATTAAGGAAAAGTATAAAAACAGCCAGACAATAACCTCATCAGGGAATGGGTTTGCCAGTAAACCAGCTCCAGGAGTCAAATATTAGTAGATTGCTTTATTTTTCTCTTAAGCAGGCAGAGTTAAATAGAAAGGGACAGTAGGTGTTTGGCAGCTAAATGTCAGCGAGTGAAAATATGCCTAATAACACACAAACACACACAAGGCTGAAATCATACCATCTCCTCTCACCCTCTTCATCTTCTCCCTCCATCTCTGAGCTGCCACCCTGTCCTCCTCATTAGATCATCTCTCTCTCTCCCTTTAAAGGTCACAGTGAATAAGTGTGGTTGGTAAATAAGCACAAGTATTAGCAGACTGCGAATCAATGCACAAAAGTCTGCATGTTTACTGCAAAAGGGAGACGGAGAGAAGGATGGAGAGGGTGGGAGGAAAATTGAAGAAAAGACGAAGAGAGAGAGATTGGCGTTTTCATTTTCTCACAGAGACATACGGGAGACAGAAAGATGCTGTTATGGACAATTACCAGGCTGCGTGCATACACACACACACACACACACACACACACATACACACACATACATCTTCAGCCACAGAGATTCATGGACTGGAGTGCGACGGCAAACAATGTTAGTTTGTCATCCAAATGTCAGCTGTTGGAATGCAATATGCAAATGCTTTGGATCAGGAAGCCAGACAGACAGATAGAAGTTAGGGTTGTAGTCGTTTAATTCTCTTAAGGTATGTTTGATTTGATTCCACCCTGCGTGAAGAACTCATCTTTGACCCAGAGGGAAAAAAATGGAGATGCTTAGTTACTGCGGGACACCGAGCCACATGTTTATGTCTGACCCATCTTCTCGACGCGGTGCGCAGAAGGAGGGCCGGCGAGTGCCACAAATCAAAAACGCACAATGCCGGCGAGACAGAGAGACAGAGCGGGTCACAAATCAAACACGCTCTATTGCGGGGCAAGAGGGTCAGAGCGCCTTACAAATCAAAGCAACTCTGTTGGCAGGATGGCGGCTGAAACAAATCACGCCGACCCCATCTCATCTGCCGCTTGTCCGAGCAGAGGGAAGATAAAAAAAGGAGACGTGCGGTTCCTGGTGACATTAAAAAGACAGAATGAGAGAGAAAATGAATGACTGTGAGAGACGACTGTAGCATGACTGTTGACACTAACAGAGAGGGAGAGGGAGAGAATGGAAAATGATGCGCTCTCTCTTCGTCTGTTAGAGTGTGTAGGAGTGTATAGGAGCACACACTCACGTATGCCTGTGTGTGCGCGTTTGCTTCATTACTGCCATTGCAGACGTGTTTGTCACGCCGTGTGTATGTACTCACATCGCTGTGTGTACCTGCATATCTGTTTCTGTGTGTGTGATTTGACTGTAATGGTATTCCAATTGGTAGGCAGCCATGCAGAACTGGTGAGTAACTGCCTGGAGATTCTCAACTCAACATGCTGTCGATTACTGAGAGAGGAGAGGGGAGCAGAAAGTGTTTGTTGATTTTTACATGAGGACTGAAATTCTTTCACCCGTTTCCTTTTTCCGTCTCACCCCATGACATTCTCCTGGAACCTCCCTCCGTGTGTGTTTGAGTGTGTATTCACCTGTGAAATGTCTCCTGTGTGTCCGACAGCAAGCTTGACAAGCTTCGGAGGTAGCAGTGACTGTGGCTGCTGACCCCCCACCCTTGCCAGCCTGAGCTGCTCAAACAAGTTAAATCATTTTCATAAGGACAGAGGTTGTTACCAGCAACCACATCATTACTGAAAACCGGAAACTAAAGAAGGATGAGGTGGGAAATGGTGGTGACATTCGAATTCATGCTGTTGACCAATAGCAAGCCTGCCAAGTGCTGACCTTTGAGGTAACTATAGATGCATTATAAGACCTGAATACCGGACTCAAAGATGGCGCCCATTCACTTGAATAAAAATTGTTCGCCCAGCACATAAGCCAAAGATGTTTTCTAGCTTGCGTGTTTGCCAAAAGGTTGTGCAGCCCACTGCACATGTGCATTAGCGTTTCTCCCATTGACCCCTCCCCGCGAACAAAAGTTCCATGAAGGGGGGGGGGTGGCCACTGGGACGAACTGGCAGCAGAGTGTCGGAGAGTCCAAAATGGAGGAAGCCATTGTAGCTAATTAGCTTTGTTACCACTTTTACCAAGAGTCATTGGTAGAAATAAGTATTTTAAATAAACTGTGTGAACTTATGACCTATTAGCGACCAAGGTAACTATCTCTAACTAGCTAGCTCAAATAAGCTAGCTTAAATAACCCTGAATTGAATGAAATGTTGTGCCTGACTAACGCCTTGTTCGTGGCTTTTTAGCATGTTAGCTATTAGCTTGCCAACTACAGCTGGTTACCAACCAGCCCTTTAGTAGTCCCTGAATCATCAAGTTTCTAGCACCGCCTATTCTGCAGTGATGTGGGTAAATTTTGCAGTGACGTTTATGAATTTGAAGGCTTATCATATGCCAGTATGCTACACAGCGGTTTATTATAAAAGTTATTACAGCGACAGTCCTTTTTATCCTCCATCCCAGATGGGTAAACAGTACAACTACTCTGTTTATGTTTCAAAGCAATTGTAGATTACTTTGATTATAGAATATAAAGCATTGTGGAAAAAGCCAAGTTAAGCTTTTTGCCTGATGACCCTGTGCTTTTCTGCTGAAGCCCTCTGCGTTGCCATCTCTGCGTCAACGCAGCGCATTGAAATGATTAAAAGGTGCCTTTTGGATGCAGTGCTAATGACACGGCCTGAGACCGAAGGTAAAGCGGGAATTAAGCAACAGCAGAAGGAGGTGAAGCTGATATCACACCTTCCTGAGAGCTTACATTATCCCCATCTGTTGTATAACACTCAGTTTGTGTGTGCGTGCGTGTGTGTTGGTGTCACATCATCAAACAAATCACATCAATATAGAAGACTGAATCTGAATTACCGCATGGTTGACCCTAACAAGGCCACAAAAAACTTTTTTTGCTGCCTTTGGGTTAAATGGGAATTTTCCTGCTTGAGTGTATAATTCAGTCCGCTGCATATGCATCAGTGTTACACACACAGGATTGACTTATTTACATGCAGTTTGAATGTAGTTCAGGCTTTCTTTGAACACTTTAAATATACTTTTTCAAAGGTTAGCTCATGCTTGCAAAGGTTAGCGGCAGCAGGGATGTAGTGTAAATGAATTCAGTTTACACATCTTTTTAAGAGAGTTTACTCATCAATTCACTCATAAATTCATACTGTACATCTCATGTAAGTTAAATGAGCACGGGCCTTTGGTGATCACCAACTTTTGATTTATTGCCAAGCTGATTTTGTAGCGGAACTTAATGTTACTGAGGCTCTCTCAGATTATTTGAGTGTGCTCTTCTGCCAAAGACAAATAACCAGACCTTAAAATACACTTTAATTTATAATAAGCCCTCAGCAGAGCAGGTGGAGCCGCTGAAGAGATGCCACTGAAAATATTACAACTTCAACTTGAGATTGAGAAAAATGTTCCTTTCCAAATTTCTGTGTCATCTTATGTTAAATAAATAAAACTACTTAATAAACCATTTTTTTAAGGGTTCTTTAATAAACTTCAAAGAAATTATGAATTTATCTTCACTATTAAAAAAAACAGCTACTACTTAATGTATGATCCAGTGAATGGAGAGCAGTAGAACTTGCATTTTTGAATTAATCTGACACTTTATGTATGTATGTATTTCAGCAGGTACTTATCATGACGCTCACACATGCACCGTTCCCTAAGCTGCAGTGAAATGAGGACAGAGGATTAATACCAGCAGGATAAGTGGGATAAATACATTTTAATGGTGGTAATGTGGCTCCAACAAACAATTATCAGAACTAAAGCAGCTAAAAGGTCATTTGCGCTTTCACAACACAAACACAGACACATATAGAGTACACAAATCTGACATAAATATTACACACTTACCCCCCAACTCTGCGATTTCTCACACAAACACCACTGCCAATATCAGTATACATCACAGTGAGCACACGTAATTAGTTGTCATGCTGTGACCATATGAGATGTAGCTAATTAGTGAATAAACAACACTGTTATTAACTTCACTACAAAGTCAGACTCTTAATTTCCCGCAGACCCAACTCATTTCCATATCCTAGCAGTTTTTCATTCAAGGCAAGTTTTCAAGGCATTCAAGGCAAGGATGAAACCAGGTTCTGATTGTGCTCAAGGCAAATTAATGATTTGTACTATGTATAACAAAGAGCAGTTGGCATTGTATACACTGTGTTACCTGTACTTCATCTGTTGCATCTAGTTTGTTTTCCCCGAAACTCGACAAGTAGAAAATGTCTTCCTTTTGAGGGGTTGGTACATCTTGTTCAACATGTTGATTAATTTTTTACCTTCAGAACAGTTTGCACGCTTATAGTATTTAGTTTCACATAAACTTTTCTGGCATTTTGTTAAAGGAAATGTCCCTTGAAGCTTTTTTGAAAATAAAATCTCACTTATTAAATCATTCATGCATGCATCCAAGTATCCTGGAGCAGCTGAGAGTGGATGGTAAATTGAGAACTCTCTCTATTACCATGTGGGCTCATCAGCAGCAGCGCGAAGGGTAGGTTTTCACTGCAATGCTTTTCATATTTCCTCAGATAGTATAGGACCGCCACTAACAACAACTTTTTACTCTTGATTGATTAGTCAATTATATTTTGGATTATATCATTCATCATTTGGTCATTAAAATGTCAGAGCCCAAGGTGACAAACTCAAACTGCTTTTGTCCAAGAAACGGTCCAAAACCCAAAGTTATTTCATTTCTGCTGATCTAAAACAGAGAAAAAAAGAAAGATTGGAGCCATCTGGCAATTATTACTTGATAAATGACTTATCAACTTATCAAGTAATCAGCATTAAAATATTATTTTCATTATCTTGACCATACTGGTTGCTTACTTATGATAACCAGTTTCCAACCTTTTCCTTTAAAATGATCTTGTAGCTCCATATGCCAATAGTATTATACAATAAATATATCATCTGAAATATTCTTTCAATACCATATATGGTTATTTTAAACTGAAATATTGCCCTGAATCATGTGTTACATATTGCTTTAAGGCCACAATAATTAGTTGTACATTTAAAGGAATAGTTCCACATTTTAGGAAACACATTCATTTGCTCTCTTTAGGTGAGAAGATTAATATCACTCTCATGTTTGTGCGTGAACTACAGAGGTGATGATCTTAGCTTAGCATAAAGACTGGAAGCAGGGGGAAACAGTGAGTCCAAAAGTCAAGAATATGCTAACCAACAGAGTTATGTGGCAACGAGGTTGCTAGGTGACCAGCGGGGAAAAACAAATAAGTGAAATGGCAAATAAGCATATGTATTTCCCAAAACGTTGCACTATTTCTTTAATAACTGGTATTCTTCCTCTAGCTTTTACGGTTGGCAGATTCAAAAATATTCGAAAGGAAAATACATTAAAAGTGAATCCCAGTTTATACATATTTTGTACTATGATGAGTTAAAAGTGTCATGAAATAGTTCCACACAAAAAATTCTGGTGTACAGATGATCCAAAATTTGAATGGGTACTTGATTTTGATGTGTTGGTTTCAGCTAACATAGCGTGTTAGTTAACGTAGTCAAACAAACAAAAACAAAAAAAGAGGCAAGATGGACTATGATTAGTATTTTTTGAATTTTGTTGTAGATATGAAGGTCTGAAAACCTGATTAGGTAAGTTATGTGAACTGGTATTCTTTATCTGGACTATGTTTTGGGTTATATTAATTTGTGGTATATTGTAAGCCTGTGTGTGCACAGGGTATAATTGTATTCATGACACAATAGTAAAAAGTTAATCAAAACTTCATCATAATAAATTAAACAAACTACAGTACATATTTACCATATAAATACACAATCAAACTACATGTCAACCATACAGTGTACACTTACTTTCAGGCGAACACCAGATTTTAATGGTAGACCCCTATTGTCCTGATGTGTTTTAACAAACTGGGAGAAATGACAAATAATAAATGAACTGTAATTGTTGGTGTAAGATGACTGGCACGTTATAAATGTGCTCATTATTCCTCAAGACACAGTTGTGATGGAGTTGAATTAGCATGCTCATTTCATCCCTCCGCCCGTGCTTCATCTTCCTCTTTCCATCCCTGTCTGTCTTTGTCTCGCTCTGCCTTCATCTTCTTCAATCTACCGCCACTCCGCCTCTCTCCCGTCTCTTTCCCTCGGCCCCTCTCTCTCCTCCCTGCTGTTTGGTAAAGATGACTGAGTGTGAAGATATGATGGAATATTTCCTGTCATCATTATGAATTAGCCTCTGCATGGACCCACACGCACACACTGATACAAACACACACACGCATGCACACACACACACGCCGAGATGCCCATGCATCATATCAAGGTCTCTTGAGTCAGTCTAACAGTGATGTCATTGATCTCAGTCTCAGGCTATCAATGGGGAGACGGCCACACACTGCAACAGACCACAGCCAGGACGTTTCCATGAGAGGGTCTGAGACTCTGTGCCGTTGTGTGTAAGAGGAAGAATTGAAGGCTGAATTGAATGCTCAAACAATTGCTACATATATATTCAAGCCAGTGTTGTCATTTTAGTAATAAAAAAAGGGAAAAGGTGGTTAGTGTGTACCTAGTGTGGTAGGGATTTGTTGATGATTGGCTGAGCCCTGTTTGAAGCCATTGTGAAATACTATAAACACACTGTGACCACATTACATCAGCATTACTGCGCCAAACAAATTCTTTCAAATTGTCAGATTTTGTTGTGAATTTTTGATTTACTGGGAGGGCTAAGCGTGGACGAGTGGTTGAAAGAGATGGACAGGATTGAGGAGGAAGCCGCTTCCTTGACTCCATGTTGCCACGGATTTGTAAAGCAGCCGGCACAGAGGCAATCTAGCCTACACCAACCACTGTTTGGGAAGCACCATGTACAAAAACTCTCTGATGCTGGTCTAGAGGCAAGAGAAATCATGTCAGTGACGGGGCATAAAAGTGAATCGTCCCAGCAATCTTACAGGCACCCAAACTATAATGAGAGAAGATGCTGGACCAATATCCTTGCTTCTGGCACCACACAATTAAAACACACCTGTCCAGAGTCAAACACCCCTGCACCAGCAAAGAGGAGTGCTAACATAAATTGAACACTACTTCAACAATTAATGGCGATATCCAGATGATTAATAATCATCCCAATCTTCTCCGCTCCACGTTGTGCCTAACAACGCCCTTAGCTGTTCTGAAATCACTGTAAACCACGGCCTTTTGGGGCTTATTGCTTGAAAATTCAGTCTGTAATGATCTGTTCGAAATCAGAATGCACAGTGTAAAAGTGCAACAGGTATTTGTGAAATAGACTGTGTTATAAACTAGGCAATAGTTGTTGTGTTTGCTAATGCAAAATGAAAATGGAGGAAACTAGCAAGCCGTGCAGAACAGAAAATCATGACACCAAACCCTCTAAGAAGTATTCTTGGAAGCAGTTTGGTTTCCACATTATAAATAGAATAATCATGGATAAAGGTGAGGCTGTTTGCTCCCTTTTAAACATGCAAATGCCATACAGGGACGTCACTACAACAACAACTCTGAACTCACCTGTTAGTTTGTTGTTCATTGGAGGGAGTAGGGGCACCGCAAATGAAGGCAACCACATCAATTCTTCAGTGTAGTTCAGGATTAAGCTTTGTGGCTTATTTTTGTCAAGCTATTAACTGTCTAACAACCAGCAAGCTAATAATGCAAGGTAGCCAAGTGGTAGCCAACCATGTGACTGATTGCTAATTGTTCTAATCAAATGTGTATGATGGTTAGCTGATAAGGTACATGGCTAGCTAGCTAACAAGCTGACATCATCTGAACAGAAAATCAATCATATACTGTATAAAGCACAGAATTTCCCAGCACGTCAGCACAGCATTTAACTGGGATTCCGTTACAATGGTGAAGTCGAAGCAACACAAAGCTGCGGCATCTCCAATATGGCTGACAAGGGGTGCAGTGTCAACTTTATGTAAGAGGGATGTGCTCTGACTACTACCAGCTGTTACTGTCTAGCTCTTCAGTAAAGTTGGGCAGACAATGAAATGTACTAAAAGTGTTTGCATCACAGTTAAATATGAAGACTGGAGCAACATGACAGAAATCTAATCTTCCTGATGGAAGTCTTTTGTGTGGTTTGTACGGCAATATGCTATTTTTCTTCAGTGTCCGAAAATGTCAGTCATATTTTATCCTATTTCAACTTGAAAAACAAAAAAATGCACCTGTTATTATACTTGGAAAATAAAGTACAACAGCCTTAAAATGGAGCCATACAGGTCACAGTGGCCAATATTTCACATGCAAATGATATTTTGTTCTCATTTACAAATGCATTAATTGCTACGTGTCACTCGACAAGAAAAACATACCTGGGTAGAAATTCAGCCTCAGACAGGGTAAGAAGGAGATATACTGCATCGTGAAAAACTTTGATTATTCAGGCTGACCTAAGCTTAAAGTCCCTGCTGTTAAAGGCTGTCTCTAAAAGCCACAACACAACAGCTCATTCACTCATGCATGGCCTGTTAGCCACAACCTGCAAGGCCATTGGCATGCAACAACCGCTGCGATGTAATACACACAAGTCTGATTTTAGAATAGCTTTAATCAGGAAACTGGGGTTTGGTCAAATTTTGTTCCTGGAGAAGGACCCAGTGTTTGTTGTTGTGTTTTAGGTGGACACGGAGGGAGTTTAAAACAGAAAAAGTTAAAGTCAAACATGTTTTTTTTGTAAGATGAGGCCTCCTTATTAGTTAAACCTTGATCTGTAGAGGCTTCCTGTTGATCTGAAACTGCACTACTGCATTTTGAAGTAGATTATTTTACTGTGAGGTTGTTGTTTTAGGTAATTTGTGTGTAATCTTCATGTTTGTCTTGGTGTTAATCTTCTAATCCAAGTTTCTGTGGGAAAAAAACATTTTTTTGCTTTTATTTTCGCTGTGAATAAAAAATGAGTAATACATGAATGACTAATAATATCTAAATAATCAAATAAAACAAAGTAAGTGGATTTTGTGGTGGAGAAATGACTAACTATTACTAAGTGTTAAGTGTTTTTGAAGTAAATACGAATAAATTAAGTGTCATTTCTTGCTCAGTTGGTCTGCTGTGAAAAAAGGCAATTTTTACCATTTCCTTGCCGTAATGAAGCTAGAAAGGCCGTGTCACTTCAGTTTCAGTAATTAAAGACAAACCCACAGCATAACGTTAATATGACACTACCACGGCGATGAAAACTAACAGGGATGTGGGTTGGCCAAAACAACACACACAGACACAGATGTTAAGTGCTAAGTGTGCTATTTTCAACATGATCTGGCGACCGGCTCTTTTCACACACGTCAGTCTTGCGTCACAATATGCTGAGTTTTATGGTGTCAAAAGTGAGCACGGGATTTACTTGCAGTGTTTCACTGAGTGGGTTCACTGATTCATGCATAAACTATTAGCCTCTAGCCAGAGCGCATGCTGGAGTTTCTGACCCTTTGGCATGCAGTATACACTCATACTGTACAGCAGATACGCCTTGCTGGCCTAGATCTTCAATACAAATTACAGCTTTTACACAAATGTATGAGTAAATTCTCTCAGTTTGGGCTTCTGCAACATGAGACGGCAGATGAAATATTAATGGCCACACCATGCATTGCGTGCTTTATAGACAATTGGCATCTTTCAAAACAACCTTTTATAATAGCAGCAGCACAACACACTGACTTCAGTGTATTAACATTTCACTATCAACAGCCGATTCACCCCTGTGTTTGTGATGGGATAAAAAAAATCCTAACCAATATAACAGTAGGACTCGCAAGTTCTGCTATGCTTTGATCCGTAGTAATGAAGGCTGGGTGTGAATTGGTTTTGAAATCCACATTTTTTTTTCCAATATTGGATCCCTTTTGAGTCCAGTGCAGTGTCTCGCATTTATTAGTGGAATAAATTGTTATGCAGCTTATGTCTGAAAATATCTTATTTCTTCTTTCGAGGGTTGCAGATGAGTTTGAACTCAAACTGAATCTTAGAGCATAACAGAACGCATGACCAAAATCTCCTCATAATACTGTTTTCCACATCAGTTGGTTATAAAACAGATTTAAAAAGTCAGTACTACTGATGGACATGGCTGTAGAAAAGGAGACACAGGTTAGCAAATAGAAATGCATGAGAGGTAGACAACTCTTAGGGTCAGTGGTTGTGTTAATGTCAGCTGTCAGAACATATCCATACACCTGTTTGATAAACAGTGTGGGTGATAGAGGGTGTCTGTGTTACGTGCTTGGACAGCAGAAATTAGGAAAAGCCGTTATTCTGGAAATTGAGAGTTGTGTGCGGTTAAATTTCCTCCCATTTTGACAGCATAAAGAGACAAATGTGTGGACAAAAACACAAATCACAGGAGCAGATTGCTGTCACAGACCCAAATTATAAGTTGAGTACTGATGTTGCAGGTGTGTTTTTCTACAGCTTTAGTTACCAATGACAAAGTGAACTTTTGGTCTGGGTCAAAGTAAACTTTTGGTTTTACAGTGTGCACGTCCCTGTGCATCAGTTCTCTAAAGAAATGTTGAGTGGAAGACTTGACTGGCCTGAACAGCGCTGTGATCTCAATCCCATCCAACACCTTTTGGATAAACTGGAACGCTGACTGCGAGCAGTGGCCTATCGCACTAAGTCTCTTGTGGCTGAATGGGAGAAAATCCCCGCAGCCAGGTTCCAACATCTTGTGGAAAGCCTTCCTAGAAGAGTGGCGGCTGTTATAGCAGCAGATTAATGCCCATGGTTTAAGAATAAGATGCTCAACAATTACATATGGGTGTAATATTTAGGTGTCCCAATGCTTTGTTTGGCTGTCCGTATAGTTTTGGCCATGTAGTATATTATGCAAGGATGCACAAACACATTTTGCTTTGTCAGTTTCTGGTGTGACCGGGCACTTAATCTGCAACTTCTTTCTTTTGTCTCAAGCCCTTTTCTTTCACACCCCAATTTCACCCCCTCATCTACAATAATGTAATTCTGCAGGGGAAAAAATTAACAGCAAACTTCTTCTCAGATGGGATACTTAGGACAAAATATCAGCATCCAATGGTCCGTGTCATTTGTCTATCAGATGAGACCATTTGCAAACCCCTGAACAGAAACACCAAGTTAAAGGCAGGGGCAAACACATTGGCACAGGGAGCGCCAGTGGTGTTCTCAGAAAAAGGCTGTAAATTGATGGCAAGCCATTTCACCTCCCCCTGAGTCAAGCACATGGTGGCTCTGATTTTGTTTCCATGGGAACGGGCATGTCAAGGCATGCTATCAAATGAAGGCAGCTGTGGTAACAGGAGGTTAGCATAGTGAACCCAGGGTTGTGGTGGAAGGTAAACCTATCTCAAGTCAGATTTTTGTGGAAAAGAGTGTAATGTGGTGTTTAAGGACAAAACACTACAGCATAAAGTACAGGGATATGATCAGTGATAGTTTAATATCACTGATCATATCCCTGTGCGATTGGCAAACTCCCACAACATGGATTTGGAGTGAAAGTGGGTCTAGGAAAAGTCATAGAGGGTTAAACACTTTTGCAAGCTGCTTATATTGTTGACGCGCTGTGGAGATCCCAGTAGCCCAAAGCCCAGAGGGACAAGGCAACGCAGTATGCTGTAAAAAATGACATCTTCACGTCATTTAGTCTAGGTTTAAGTCTTAATGCATTTTTTTCCCGCTAGTGACACAAAATATTAAATTGATTATTGTAATCTTGTAATCAAATGTAGCTTCTTAAGACAAGTGAAGCAATCTGTCCTTTTCTGCCTTGTTTTTAGCAGCTGGCATTTGAGAAAAAGAGAGAGTTTGATGGAGGGGGGACTGGAAGGGAGGATGACCTAATCTGACCTTAAGCTGTTGGATTTAAGGTTGAAGCAGGGAGCGGATGATATCTGTATTTGAGACTGATCCCGTAAGACACACAGTCACTGTCACTGCAACAAAAATACATACAAACAAACACACACACATTGTATGTGCATAATTTTAGGAGTGTATTTAGTTCAGCATAAACATTTTCCTAGATTTCTTCGTGGTCTGATATTTTTCCTCACTTGTTTGTGTGTTTAAAGTTGCATTTTCAAAATCATGCGTGCTATAGCTGTGGTAGCTGGGACCATACATTTTAGGACAGTTTGTTGAAAACCACATACACTCAAATCGGGGATGATGAGGGTGTCTGTTGCAACATAATTGCAGTTATAGATTTTCTTATTTTTTACTTGATAGATTGATACTGGCTCAAATGCATTGATTTGCTTTTGGCAAATCCTCTGCATAATATATAAGGTGCAAAGCAGTGGAAAAGAGTCTTCCCAAGTTCAGTATTTACCCGAGGGATAGAGTTAAAGTTAACTTTAATGCTCAATTTCCCAGTTGTTTAACACTTTCTTCCTTCACATGCAGAGTTGACTTTATTTCCTTATTTCCCTAGAAATGTATTAAAACACAAAAAGCTCAAGCTTATGCATAGTGATTAACCAATACAACAATACAATGCTAGCGTTAGCAGCTAATGCTACTTCTAACTAGCCCGAAAGTCCTGGTTACTGAAGCCATGTGCTATCTTATTTACAGGGATCTGCACTTATACAGCGCTGTTGAAAATGCCAAATTCAGAGGGATAACACTGACCCAGGAACGGAAGTAAACAATACCAGTCAGCAGCATGTTAGTGAAAAAGTCATTAGCGACTGGCTAAAAAGTGGTTTAATGTATTGCTGCCCGTGTTAGCTACTTTTCTTTGTGTGGCAGAAGACACCATTTCCGGGACATTTTCTGAGTCAGTGTTTAAAATAAAAATTCACTCCAAAAAATATTATATTATGATATAAAAATATTTTAAAAAGTAATTGAATCAGCAGTGTATCCTATCATTACAACATTATCTGTATTGGTTCTGCATCAGATTGAGAGGGAGAGATACACATCCCTAATAGCAACTTAAATTAAATTACTTAGTAATGAAAGAGGATCTTTCATCAAGCTGTGATGGGTGACAGTTGTTTTATAACTGTGATCCCAGTCAGTGAGAATAAGTCATTCTGTTGTGTATTATGACTATTTCAGTTGTGCTTTATGACTATCACTGAGCGGAGGTCATTCTGTAGATTAGGCACCTCTGGCAATGTCGGGTTCTCTCTAATGACTTTGACTGCAGTTAGTGCTGCTTTTCACAAAGTTTGAAAGACTTCCCAAACAACACGTACATCAAGGCTCCTCTGTAATTAGGGTCACAAACACTCTGTTGAACCATGTAATTTTTCAAGCATTGTGTGACAGTTGCAGAGGGCATGTTGAGAACGGCTCTACCCTCTCCTCTGCCACCTATGTATTATTTAATATTCACAACTAGAGAGAGAGAGAGTTAACAAACAGAAGTGGTGGTGTTTCAGAGAGGAGAGACATCTTAAACGTCACTCTTTTTCTAAGGTGTAATCAGCACCTATTGAATGGTGAGTCACCCTGCACACACACACACACTAGACTAGGTTAAGACAAGCCTTTCATGTAACACATAGAAACACTCTGGCTGTTGAGTGTTGGTTGGGTGCCTGTACTCATGTGCGTACAGGTGATTATGTGTGAAGATCTGCTTTTACGTCACACTGTGTGTTCTTTGCTTGTGTGCGTAAAAGACTGAGGAGACATTTCCTGCTGCATGTTTTCATGCCAACCGAGTAATCATCTCAGTTTGATGTGAATGCATACACCGCTCTGTGTTGGTTTATGCAAAGTGACATTTTGCATTCAGCTTGGGCAATGTTGCTTCTGAAAGAAAAAAAATGATAGGACTGTAGGTAGAAACAAAATGTACACACATGCAAACATGGACACAACATTTTAATTGCATATTATCTGAAGCATCCATTGCAATATTGACTGTTTTGTCATAATGAGAACTTATGGAGGCAATGGATGAAGTGAATGTGTTCAGGTGCATGTACATCAGTGGACATGTTTAATGTATAAACATGTTTGGATATGCATGTTCACACAGATTTGTTTGTGTGCATAAGTATGTATGTGTATATTACTTTTTTATATTCCTTGTTCTACTCTGTTACAGTTATTTTCTCTTTATAGGTACATTTTGCACATTTATACCTACAATTATTAAAACAAGATGATCTGGGGATTATGAACTCACTTAACATAATTAACGGTATAAAAAATTATGTTATTTCAGTGAAGTGTACACAAATCCACTGTATAATTTCCAAAATCTGATAATGATTATCTAAGATGTAAAACATTCATTAAAAAAAATCAATCATTTTCCTGGATATCAACTATTTCAAAGGGTCTCCAGTGCAATATTTTGCCACTTTTAAAATGCACATGGTGAAATGAAGTAAAATTGTCTCTCTGTTCATATAAAAAAAAAAAAAAATGTAGTGATGGTTTTTCTGTTTTTTCACAGCCTCGATAAAGAGAAAAGGTCTCCTGCGTTGCCCCTTAGAGACCAATCTGTGAAAGGAGAGTGAGACTTTTAGCTTTTACAGCTTTGTCCCAGAAGTCACTCCTGGTCAGAGAAGGACAAAGAGGGTCACAGTACAGTCAGTCCCTCTCACATACACATACAACAATAACATGTCCTTTCAGAGAGGTAAGTGCTTACTTATGCACGGAGAGATACAGGTGACCGAAAAACATCTGTATAGCAGCTACCACAACAAGAGAACCACCCGTGAGCAGTTACTCACTCTGATTTCTCTTCTTCTGCTTAAAGGTTTTTCTTCCTTTTGTCTCATATCATTTTTCTTTCCAAGACTCTTTATATAACAGCCTTCCTCTGACTAAAAAACAGTGTTCACTTTCTACTATCATGTAAGAAAAAAAAGGACTATTTTATCTCCTCTCCTCCTAAACCCTGAGACAACACTGTGTTTTCATGATGTGTTAACATCAATATATTAAGTTGTCATGGCTTCAGAAGAAAATTCCTTACCTGACACTAGTTTTTCCCCCCTTTCTCTTTTCTCTCAGTTTCTGCTGTTTGCTGGAAGCTTGTATCAAAAGTGCGTTTCACTTCCAGCAGGTGTGGTGTCTGTGGGAATCAAACCCTTAACCCTGGCACTATTAATACCTTGCAGTGTTGTTATCCTCTTTTCCTGGTCTTCAGTTTTCTCTCTGGAGTGATGGCTTGTGTCAAAGTCCCGTCTACGTTGTTTGTTTTGTCACGTATGACGATGACTAACGTTGACTGCTGCGTGCCTGTGGGTGACTCTCGTCCAGGCCTCATGATGTCCTCACTGATGGATCCCTATCAGCTCCGGTCACATCACCGCACACTGGCTGTGCACTTCAACATCTCAACTTTTCCTCTCTCTGCTCCCTGCAACACTGGTGCATAAATACCGCCACATGTAATTCAATACAGAATAATCTCACAGGTGACTGTTAGTGTTTCAATACATGTCTCAAATAGGTGACATGACTCACAGTTGTGAATGTTGTAGAACAGCCTAGAAAACATAAGTGTAAGGAATGCAATACATAGCACGTATGTTGGTGGAGTACACCACCAGTTTAGCATTGCACTCCTATAACATTGTTGGGCTCGTGATGGACAGTTTAAAAAAATAAAGTATCAAAATGGATGCAACAGAACCAGAGATATCGTATTTTTTATTCTATGCATTATTCTTCTTGGTCAAAACCTGACGCCTACATTACCCACAATGCTATTTGACCCCCAACAGTTCAGTCGGAGATTCTGGTGTGTTACGCTAGTAGTGGCTAATGTAGCCTCAAGCAGTGATGAGATGAGGAGAGGGCTACAGAGATCTGGTAAGCTCACTTCTCTTTAACTCCACAGCTGCAGATTCTTCTCATTTTGAAACGTCTTCAGATCCAACTGAGGCTGACTGACAAGTGACATCACTTGAGTTGATTCATCAGACTTTGTGCAGCTCCCTCTGGTACAACAAAAGGCTGTAAAATCGGCAGGGTTCCTCTTTAATGATTAGCCAAACAAAGACTGTGAACTGTGTTCTATTTATGGTAGGAAGTTAATGACTTAACTAAGAACAGCTGGGCAGGACGGTGGCTAATAGTCAGGTGACTGCTGGATTAAGAGGGAACTCTGAAAAGGGGCAACTGGTTGACAGGGTACAGGTGTCACCATCATACCTAAAGACACTGTAGACTGTTCTCATGGTGGACATTATGACTCATCAAGCACAGGTGTAACTAATTAACATTAATTATGGCTGCATTCCATGTAAGCGCTCTAGTTCCAGGTTCTCTGGTATCTAAATGGGACAGAGCCATCGTTAGTGTTATTAGATACACCTGTGCTTTTCCTACTATGTCAATGAGAATATGTTAAAATGAGAAAGGTCTATTTTTTACACTAAATAAACAAAATTACACTAACCTTACCACAGGGTTTAATTTTCAAGGCTGTGAGAAGACTTTACATATATATTTTACATGCATATTAACTTTGAATAAGTTTCTTAGGAGAAAATTACTGTATCTTAAACTACTGGATTGATCTGCCCTTTTCAGGATATCTACACTTCTTAAACCAAGTGAATCTACACTGTACACAAGTGGAATCATTCTGTTTAGTTTTTTCTTTTCTTTTCTTTTGGGGGGCTGCTCACCACTCACTCATAATGAGCCTATCACATTAATGACAGGACCCACATCTTTGAAAGATGTTCATTCTTGGGCAATCGGCATTTACTGTAGCTGAGAGATGGTCATAAGAAGCTGTATTGGTCATTCTCCCCCTATTCCCCTGAAATGTATAACTCTTACTCTACATTCATCAATGGCGAATAATTCACAGCGTTGATAGAAGCATTAATGCTCGACCAGAAACTCTCCATCATGATGCACCCATAGAGCAGGTGCTAAGGGGCTTACTTCTATACTGGTCTACAGTATATTCCATCTCTGAAGACCTCATTAGTAATCTGGCCTTTTAACAATGTGTCTGTTTGAGCTTTTAATGACTGTCTTAGTGATGAGTCCTGACATTTCTATTGAAACCTTAAACCATTTACTCATAACTTCCTGCCACCCACTCTCTAGAAATCCTTTCCTCATAACCCTCTCCCTTTTTCCCCCATTTTTTGTTGATGAATGCAACTTTATTTGTTCTTATTGTGCAAAATGCCAAATGCCTTAATAAGTGATGAATCTGAGCCTATATTGTCCTATATACTGGTGAGCCTATACCCATGTTACCTGTGAGAAACCTATACAGCTGGATTTTTTAAAGGAATTTCAACACTTGTCTTCAGAATAAAGGCATGTGGTGGGAAAATGTTTAGCTGTTTCAAGTCCTTTCTCAATGGGCACCCACACAGGAGACAGCTCTGGATCCCAATATACACAAGCCCTCCATCTTTAACAGCAGCATGGGCCTTGAAATTGTTAAGAACTTTTTTTTCTGCTGTCTCATATAAGAAGTTGTATGTCTCTTTGTTATCTCTTTGCTGACTATATGAGCAAGAAAGCTCTCTTAAGGCCTTTACACACTGGGGACGTGGCGTATAAACAACGCGAAATATTTCTCATCCCATAGATAGGTAGATAGGTAGATAGGTAGATAGGTAGATAGGTAGATCCAGACCCAGTTTCTCTAAAGAGGATAAGCTTGGTCTGGTTTATCAGCATTTTTGCTATTCCAACCATTTGGCTCTCTAGCCCTTCTTTACAGTTTCATTTTTTAATCAGGTATCACTTTAAATTTTTCATTCTTCGGCAATTCGGTCACACAGAACATACTTTTCTAGTAAGTTTCAGTCATCTGTCTTTCATGTTGTAAAAATACCATGTGAGTAGTCTCACAAGATTGACAGCAGCATGTGTTTTCTATAGGCACTATCACAGGCACACTGCAATGCAACATATAAAAGTAACACTTTCTTACTTCCTTTTCATTGCATTACACAGGGTGTTGATTTGTGATATGGAAATCATTCAGTACTAACAGTCGCATGAGGATTATTGCTGTTTCTTCAATTCTAAATGTGCCCAAAAGGTCGGGTAGTCATTTTCACCGTAGTATATTTCATTTTGACATTCACACTTATCAAATCTCTTATGATCTCTTGATGCTTCATAGCGGAGAAAATGCAGCCTAAGTAATGAGATAAAACCCTATATGCTCTCTTCTTGAGAGGATGTGATAGAGTTCACTTCCAGGCTGTGAAAACTTCAGTCTGAGGTAATTTTTTCCTCATTTTCTTACTAAGGTTGAAAGTTGTCTTACTCATCATTGTGGTGAAAAGTTTCGACCAAACAGCAGGAATTCAGGCTCATTTAACCTCACCAGAAACCCATTTCAAATGAGAAAAAGTTTGGTTGACTTTCAGTGTTTTGATTATGTAAGTTATGTTTTAACTCTGTAAGTAGCTTACTGAATCCTATTTTATCTAATACAGGTTTGTAAAGGAAAACACCAATACTTTGATACCAGTGTTTTCAGCTAGAATACGAAATTCAGAATTATTCAGAATAGAATACGAAATTCAGAAACTGTATGACTGAATCAGTTATACAGTCATACAGTGTTTTTCTTCTAGAGTTGTATTCTTTAAAAAGCCTCTTATATATGATGGATACAATATATATTGAAGAGCTTGAATGTGAAAGTCAAATAAAATTGACTTGCATCCAAAAGCACATTTCACAGATGCAGATCCTGTTTCTTTGCCTGTCACATATCGGTTAGATTTTGAAGTCAACCAATTACTCACCAAGCTGTCACCAGGAAATAAAGAGTGAGAAGAAGAAGGAGAAAGTTGGAGAAGGAGGGAGGCATAGAGGGAGGTCAAGGGGGGGAGTGAAGGGAGGAAAGGATGGAAGGAAGGTAGGAAGATGGAGTGATAAGGGGAAGGATTGAGAAAGGGAGTGGATGGAGAGGATATAGACTCAGAGAAGGGGGAGAAAGTGGAAGGAGGACATATGGAAGAGAATAAAGCTGTAGGAGGAAGCGAGAGAGGTAGAAGCATAACGAGAATTGGGAGAAGGAGAGAGAAAATTAAAGCAAAGAAAAGGAGGAAGAGAGGCATATGAATGATGGAGTAGGAAGCGAAAGAGTGCTGGAAGGAGGATGGAGGGAAGGTGGGAGGAATGAAGGATAAAGAGAGAGAGGGTGAATGGAAGAATGGTGAGAGAAGAAGAGGGAGAGAAAGATGGAGAGGGTAAAAGAGAAGTAAAAGGCAAGAGAGCATGCTTTCTAGTCTCCTGCAGCTTGTTTGAATAACACTATTGAGCTGCTGAGAACACACAGCTTCTGTATTAGCTTACTGTGAACCAACCTTTACACACACACACACACACACACACACTTACATATGATGACAGACATGTCATGAGTGTAGTACATCTGTGTCTTTGTGTCAAACCAATGAGTGTAGTGTATTTGTGTGTGTGTGTGTGATCCCAGAGGATGTTTTAAATCTGAAAAAAAAACAGACAGGTAACCTGGAGGTCAAACTGATCTCCATCAAGTGAATAACACACTCCTGTGTCAGCATTTATACAGCACACACACGGGCACACAGGCAGATAAGCACATACATATAGTTGTCCCAGACGTTAGACAATACCAGTGTTTGTGGGGATGCGTTTGTGTGTAAACACGTCGTGATTATAGCGACGGCAATGTCGGTCTGTTGGTTCGTCCACAACTATTGGATGGTTTAGTATGAAAGAAAGAGGATGAATCCTAATGACTTTGGTGATCCCCTGACTTTTCATCTAGCCCCACCAGCCGGTCAAAGTTACAATTTATCCAGTGAAATATCTCAGCATCTGCTAGATGGATTGGCACAAAACTTTATTTAGGCATTCATTGTTTCCAGAGGATAAATTATAAAGACCTGGGCGATCCCCTGACTTTTTTTTATGGTGCCGCAATGAGATTGACATTTGTGGTTATGAGTGAAATGTCTCAACAACTGTTGAATATGTTGCCATGGAATTTGTTACACACATTCATGTTCCTCTCAGGATGAATTGGAATAACTTTGGTGATCCGTAAACTTTTCTTTTGGAACCATCATCAGGTCAAACTTTCAGTCAGACATTCCCATCAGCCTCATCTGTACTCTGTGTGTAATGCTTATTAGAAAATGTTAGCATGCTCACACACTAAATGAAGATGATAAACATTATACCTACGAAACAAAAGCATTGTCATAATTGTCTTTGTGAACATATTAGCATGCTGATGTTAGCATTTACCTCAAAGCACCGCTGTGCCTAAGAACAGCCTCACAGAGCCACTAGTGTGGCTGTAGACTTTCAACCTTGTTATTTAGTATTGACCACATTTTATTTTGTCTGGTAATTGTTATTTTTTCCCATATGTTGTTAGTTTTGTGCAGGTGATTAATGTAATATGGTTAAAGGATAAGTGGGTTTGGTGTTGAGGCTGAGTTTGTTTCTATTACGTTCTTTCATTCTTCTTGTACTTTTTTCTTTTTGTTCAATTTTGCTTCAATTCCTTGTCAATGTATATGTCTTCTACATGTAAACACCCTTCTGAAAAACAAAATGGCTCATCTCAGGTTATCCTTGAACTAAAATAAATGGGTTGCGTTCCAAAAAAAAAAACACACACAGTACATTCTCAGATTAAATGTGATGCCTTGATGTATTTACTGTGAGCTAATAAGGCCATAGTGGAGATGATTGGTGTTTTGCTAAATTAAGACATTTCTCATAAGCTCACTTGCCTCCAGTCACCCCACCCCCTCCCCTGTCATCTTTGGCTTTAACATGCTAGAAGTGATTCTCCCAGCGACTGAAGCTGATACTTCTTAGTGGTTGGTCTTAGTTATTTACTGTAATCATGCAAATGTATCAAAATGAACACAGTTATGATCTCATTATGAAATGAAAATGCAATAGTTAGCACTTTTAATTAAAGAGTCCTACATATCTCAGCTAAAAAAACGCCTCACTCTCTGTCCTATTCTGTGAAAAAAAAGACATTACATGTTTTACAGTAGAAGTGTTTGGATAGAGCCAATATCTGGTGAGTGTGTTTTCTTTTCTGACAGAGAGGCAGTGTAAATCCTGAGGGAAGAGATTGACACAGTCTCCCGTCAAAATATATCTGTCTCTCTTCCGTGTCAGTTTTGCTTTATCGCCCTAATACACACATACATGGCAGTGCACACGAACACGCACACTCATATATAAAGAGATAGCCAATATGTCAAAAAATCTCTCAGTTTTGTCAGTTTCACCCCTTTTGCTACGATATACCCTGGACACGCAGAACAACAACCCCCCCCCCNACACACACACACACACACACACACACACACACACACACACACACACACAACCACAAAGCCACAGAAAGACACATGCATTCACAGAGAGAGTCTAGTGGGAGGCTGGTTGACTGGTAGAGATTATGTCAGGGCTGTCTTTGTCAATCAGGATCAAACTCCGCCCCCAAACCTCTGACCTCATCATCGTCGTGACAACCAAAGGCTGTCAGAGAACTGTGCTGAGATAGCAAATTCACTGAGGCTCGGACCTTGTGTGTGTGTGTGTGTGTGTGTGTGTCGGGGGGGATTTTGTGTGTGTGCATGTGTGATTCGTGGATCTATCTATTTTCCTCCTGCATTGCTATTTAAATTGTTTTTGTACATGTTTGACTGCAGTGGTTTTAATTTTAAATACCCTCGTGTTTAACAAAATTACCAGATTAAGTTTATATTAAACATTTTGCCAATCAATTAAGATTGAAACGGTCTTTGATGTAATTGAGTTTTTTAGTAACAGTAGCCACCATGACCACAGTAGTAGGTTAGCTAGCCCATAATTAGACCTGGATCATTCTGCCTCCAGCGTTTTCACAGTCAAATCAACTGGTTCTTCATTGTTGTTCATACTTACCACAAGAGGTGTGTAGTTTGTTCTGATAGTAAAAATATAAAGGTAGTTTATTGTGGTAGTAGAACTACAACATTTTCATCATGTTTTCTTTGTTGTTAGCTTACCTGCTAGCTAGCTAGCAACGCCAGAAGTGTTGGTTTTGGTAAACTGAGATGGCTTTTATCGAGGTGAAGCATAAAGATTTAGATACCAGGTATAAAGGGGTAGGATAAAGACCCCATGGGTAACAGGATCACAGATAAAGAAAGTAGGCTAGGGATAAAAGCAATGGTGTGAAAAGTTCTTGACCATTAATAAAACAATAAGGCCATGGGGCTAACCTTAATTTAGATGCACCTGACTTATTGACATGCAACTATTTTAAATATGCAAATATTTCCTCTAGTCAGGTTGCAGAGCTGGTCCCAGGCTCTAAGTGACCTTAAAAGAATTAGCCCCAAAACAGTGCAACCACAACTGGTAACTCTCTCTTAACATAACGGGACATTTCTTGGCTGCCATGGCCCTAAATTTTACAGCTCTGTCCTGTTATATAACGTGTCTGTAAAAACTCCTATCCTCAAAGATAATATGTTTGCCTATATGAGTATTTTTGGCTGATATATAGAATTGCTAATATAAATTGTCTTGTTTTTGCTTCCAACATGCATCCTGATTGAGGTGCCTCTTGCCTCCACCATCCCACAGCTTTATTCTTTTCTACATCACTCTGAGCTTACTTCACCTATTAAAATACATGCTGCCACCATGCTAGATCACAACGTCCTCTCATCTTTGTTTGCTCTGAACAACCTAAGGCCATAGCAATGTTTAAACCACCATCTGGCCTATTTTTAGTAGTGTTTTAAGATACGAATAGCTAATGGGTAGCATGCTAATCCATGTTCCTTTTATGCCTCTTGGTGGCTGGTCATTTAATGTTAGCGTGCTACCATGCTATCTATTTTTGTTTGTGTGGTAAGAGGCAAGCTGTGTTTTTAATGCTAGCATGAAACAGAAATACAAAACTGGGCCTGATGTTCTGTTGTGCCCCCCAGGCAAGTCTCTGATTCAGTGTGAGCCCTTTTTTTTTTCTTCCTCCAAACATCTTTGCACCAAATACCATGATACTGTTGCTCTTAATGAGCATGTCTCTTCTTGTTTAGCCTGACAATGTTAAAACAAGTGTAAACAATCCGTCATCTGTGGTGGGATCATATAGCTTCTTTCATTGCAGTCTTGAGACAGGTTAAATGAGCTACCTTATTTCATAATTCAGTGCTCCAAAGGCCAAATTATGAGTAACGCTCTCAACCTAGTTTCTAAAAGCATCACAGCCCTAAAGGCCTTGTTATATTGGTAGCTTTATCCTGCTGCAATGAAACTGCTCAGTGGCCAACAGCAGAGTAGTGTGACTGTGCTAGGCAGCTTTGATTAGCCAACAGTAAAGTCTAAAACTGGCTAGCTACTAGGTGGCTCCTGTGGATGCATAAGTACATTTGAACGAGGCAGGGTGCCGAATTTGCAAGGCATGTGGGGTGTTTCCTTCAGCAGGAACATGGACAAATTAAATACAACTGTGAACTTTGAGGGGCTGAATGCTAGCAGCATGGAAATGTCAGTTACACAGTCAATTCAGTTACACAGCTGCATACATGATGAAAGTACATTTTATCGCTTTTAAATCTTTTTTTACAAGGATGAAATTCAAATATAGATCAGCACTTTAGTCTGGAGCAGGTGGTGTGGGTGTATAGGATCTGGGATAATTGTTCATGCCTTTTGTCTACTTTGTTTTAGGTAGAGTGATTCAGTTAAAATAAAGGTGGGTGCAAATACTCTGGAATGACTTGTTGACAGTGTGCTGGAGTTTTTTGCATGCTGTTAAACCAGACTGTTATGGTAGAGAATACTTTCAGTTATTGCATTGTTGATTTGGAGCAAGAGGTGTTGTGAACTGAGCTGGCGTAGAAAGATTAGTCTGGACTTTTTTTCATATGGTTTGTGTTGATATTTCGTTTAAGTATATTATGTGAATGCTAATACATTTGAATGTGTCAGTGATGACTATGGGATCGTCTGTGACAAGTTTGGGGGTTTTGGGGGTATGGTGTCGCCTGCTGTCAATGATGAGTTCATGAGTTTTATATATTGGCAAGGCAGGATATCAACTGGGCAAAAAGGACAATTGTGCTGGTACTCAAGACCCCCAGGGGCCCCAAAAGCCCCAGGTTTTCAGAAGTAATTGCATTAATTGCATATTTGTTTGGCAATATTCACAACTAATCCTGCATTCACACAATCTCGGCAGAATGGGAAGAACAGGAAAAAATCCTGTTATTCTGACTTGACGTGTTCATGCACAGTTACACCTCTAGCCTTGTAGTCACCCCAGATAAAATGCCTACACTGTAAAAACTTCGATTCAACTAAAAAAACAACATTTCCAATCATTTTTTTTTGTAAGTTTAGTGAACTTCTTGGTATTTTGAGTAAAAGCAACTCAATAATACAATTGAGTAAAGCCTACATGAAAAAGCTTGTTGCAGGTTTAAGTCAGTTGAATGACAATAAACCTGGAGGAAGATAGCATCCCCGAATTCTGGTTGGTTTCTGGGGCTGTAGGAAAAATATAATTAAGCTGCCACAGTTTGCAGTGTGCACTCTACTTACTGGGTACTTGAAGGTGAAAGGGTACATACACAGTGCACAGAGAGTGGGAAGATTGGGGGTTTAACAGGGGCCCAAAGCTGATTTCTGGCCCAGGGTGGCCTTAATTCGGCCGTGTGCACCGGAGACTGTCTGGGCTGATAGATACAGTGTGTCTTGGAGCAGAAAGCCTGGGAGATACTGCAGCATTGTGACCAGACACTCATTACATGATTACCTCTAAGAATGTGTAAGTAAGTAATCTATTTTTAACCGTAATTTCAAAATCAATAAATATCTTAACATAGTACTTTCCCACCATTCATCTTAATATCCACTAAATGTAATTAAGGTGATTGGTGTGTTTGGTCCTGCTTGTAATAAGGGTCAAGGATTTTGAAGCACATCTAGATGGAACATATTCCCACCATTGTTATCATTGACCTACAGTATGTGAGCTCAGAACACACCCACCCACACACACACACACACACACACACACACAGCCCATCACAGTCAGGGCTGTGGGAACTACTGTATGCATTGCATCTGTTAGCTGATCTAGGCCTTGTATTGTTCATCACCTGTGATATGATGGAGGTTCCTCATCATAGCTGCAGAATTAGTCCATAAAAACTGCAAAGACATTTAATTGTTTTGGCACATTTATTGTTATTGTGATTTAATCTTTTCTTTTCTTTAACTGGTAACATATATTAAAATGTTCACCCCACTGTTGAAGAGGTGCGATGGGTCTTCCTGGCTTTTCTACTCATATTTCAAAGAAAACACTTGACACAGTCTTGAATTTCTTGCAATTTTTGGAGTTTGTGAAACTACATGCATACAGAGTTTGCATGTTGATCAAAGATCCAACCAACCTACAGACACATTTTCCATCAATGTCCACAAGAAAGTGAATGAATCCCCCCAAAAAAGTCAAGGCACACTGCTTTGTTAAGGTACAAAAGTTTAGTAAAGTAGCTACATGATTGAAAGCAAGACCAACGTGTATTGCCCACATACCGTGAATTAAAGTGAATTAAGTACAAGCTTCAGTCACAAGAACATTTTGTTACTTTATTTTTTCACATTTTTAATTAAATAAATCAATTATCCTCCCTTTCCCGTAGTCATACATATATCTATTAACCATAGTACTCTTGGCACTTGCATGGTACTTGTACTCTTTAATGACCTTTCTCTCTGCACGAGGGATTATACTTTTTTAAAAGCTTTTAAAACTCCTGCTGTGTTCTATTGAGCTGTGAGATCTCTGGGGTTTCCCTTGCTTACCCCATCACATACATACTCACCCACATGCATCCGTGTACGCACACACATACACGTATTCCCCTATACAGTAAGCCCTGTGCACGTCCT
This sequence comes from Maccullochella peelii, assembly GCA_002120245.1. NCBI lineage: Eukaryota > Metazoa > Chordata > Actinopteri > Centrarchiformes > Percichthyidae > Maccullochella > Maccullochella peelii. The sequence continues at coordinate 149,772 of LKNJ01001703.1, forward strand.
CTCATCCCGATGTGTGTTTCCCAAAAGACAGAGCTGAGTAAAACTGTCAAATCCCAGAGACACAGTGGTGTGCTGGGCTGGTTGGACACACACACACACAGGCGCACACACATATCAGCCTAGAGTGCCGAGGTAAGCGGGTATTTGACAGTAGACCTTCAGGGAGACAGAAGCGCTTTTGCTGTCCAGGGGGAGGGAGGAGGGAATTGACAGAGGAGCAGGAAGTGAAAGGATGAAGGTTGTACATGCAGCTTGGAGAAGGAGAGTGGCAGTGACTCAGAGAAATGTTGGAAAGTAACAGTTACTCAGTATACTTATTGTCATTGTCATTATACTCAATATCAATATCAACATGTTTTAATGATAGCGTTTTAATTCCTGGAGTCTGACATTTGTTGCAATATTTATTGTGTTGTTTTTCCAATACCTCCTCCTCAAAACTGCTGGTTGCATTCTCTTATCATACGTCTGTTTTCTGTCCTGCATAAGACTGATTTTGATGACCAGTGTTCTATGTTCTTCAACTGTGGTAAATCACAGCAGTATACTTTATGAATTGTAGAATCTTCAGGGGTTCTTGTGGGTGGGCTTGAGGGCAACCTCTATGAGTTCAGTTTATATACAGTGGGGCAAAAAAGTATTTAGTCAGCCACCAATTG